>JAVJIF010009456.1:0-145087 GCA_038442645.1 Agave tequilana
GGCTTTCCGCAGGTTTCCGCGGCTGCGCGGTCGCGAGAGGCTGTGCGCAGTCGCGCACGGCTGGGTGTGGCTGCGAGGTGGCGCGAGGTGTGAGGATATCCCCTGATTCCGGCCAAGGCTCACTGGAAGAGGAGAGAGTTATGAGGGGGGAGAGTTTCTATGCTTAAGGTGTGGGAAAATTCTGTTTTTTACAGAGAAGAGAGTTCTTCTCAGTTCAGAGGTAAATGAGTTGCCCATTATGCACAAAAGCCCTACAAACCCAAACATTTGCAAGACACAACCCCAATGGGCTTGCCACTTGGCTAAGGCTAGGATCAAATTGATCCTAGCCTTACACTTCACTCCACATGCACACCTAACTCTCCCACTCACTATAAATAAAAAAAAAATCTTATTTACTACCCTTAATATTTTTCTAAATACACTATTATTGGAAATACCATTAAATGTCTCTAATTGAAATTATTGGGTATACCCTATATACCCTAGTATCATATACATGTTGTCATTAAATACCAATATAAATATTTTATGAATTCCTATTTGTGCCATAAATTCCAAAATGACAACATAAAGAAAAATAAATGTTAGTTCCATGCTTATTTTTACTTCTATTGATATTTAATTAAGAAAGAGAAATCATAAAAATTTTCTCATTTAACTAACACTTAATATGCATAGGAAATAGTAATTAGATAGTTAAAAATTGGCCGTTACATTTTTTAATATTTATGTTTTATTAGTATTCTTAAAATTTTATTATTGTTCTTAGATTTTCTTAAAATTTTATATTATTTATTTAGTTAATATTTTAATAATATTTTACTAATTATACTAATATTTTATTAATATTATTGTTATAAATAAAATATTAAGATTATTAATATTTTATCTCAAATTTATTAATACAATTTAATTTGCAATAGTAGATTTAATTTAAGAGTATTTATAATGTTTAAAAGCACTGTTAAAGTTAATTTTGTGGTCAACTTTTCACTTACACATTTACATTACCAACCAACACCGTAAAACACAATTTACTTTCCCATTTACACTTTTACTTTACCAACCAAACACCGTAAAATACAATATACTTTCTCATTTACACTTCACTTTATCAACCAAACACCGTAAAATATAATATATTTTATCTACTACAGTTCACTTTTCCCATTCTCATTTTACGACTTACGACTTGCGACGTTTTGCGGCGAAACAAACAGGCCCTAAATATTTTTTTTTTACATGAGATGAGACAGCAGGTCAGATTTCAAAGTTTGTGTGTTCACCCCAAACAGCCATGGACTCGAAGATTCAAGAATGACGTAGATCCCCAAGTTCTAGCTACAAAGTTGTCCTTGTGACCCTACAGGCATGTGTGTACGTGTATGTACTCCAAAGGACAAGGGCAATTCACACGCCTACCCTCCAATTTATAGCATCAAGACTTTTGCCCACCCACAGACAAAGAGCCCTCTCTCTCTCTCTCTCTTCGTCCAAATGCCGATGTTTGATTTGAGGTGCTCTTGATTTAATTTCAATGATGGTCACCTTGTAGTCCTACTGTTTCTCCCTTTTCTTTATATATTTATTTATTTATTTATTTTTTTGATAAAATCTTGTGGAATCACAACTAACATCAGGAATTTTACCTTAATTACCCGTTCAGAACCGGTCCAAAATTTATGAGAAGGATATGAATATAGAAAATTCAAAACCGACGTAACTCGCTATCAGTCATAACTCATAGGAGACACATTAGACAATAAATTGGCAATTTTACCTGATTATCCGGTCTCAAACTGAGCCAATCCAATCCAAAAGGATCAAAACCGATCCTGAACATTCATGGATAGGGTAGGATATAGAAAATCCGAAATCGACCTGCCCCGTTAACCAGCCTTAATCACAACTCACAATTAAACCATCTGGACTCAGTCAGATTGAGTTGTATTGGGTCAAGTTTCAAATCTGAGCCCATGGGTCAACAGGCTGCAGTGTCCTAGGCTGGGCCTTAATTTTTGTGATTTGAACTGGAATCAATTGGTGTGATCTAAGAATCCGAGAAACACTATGTTTTTCCCCCTCTTTGAGAATGTATCATGCCATCCAAAGACCACTAACAAATTTTAGATTTCCTCTTTTTTTTTTTTTTTTTTTTTTTTTACTTTTTTACTTTCTTTGTTTTGCTAGTTTGAGAATTGGTCCTGGTTAAAAGTTCGAACTTAAGAGCATCCATAAAGTTGCACACGAATAATCCCATTATACAAGGGCTTGGCCCATGCTTAGGCCCATTTGTAGTGCGGACTTGATCCATTCAATCTGGACCCAACCAATTCTCACCCTTTCAACCTCAAGCATGTCACAGTCTGTGATCGCTCTATTTATTGAAAAGTTTAAGAGACAAAAGGACTGAGACAGAGTCCTCGCGTTCTGCTAAAAAGTTTTTAACAAAAGCACGAAACGGCCAAGGAATTACCACCAGGCCCAAGTAATTTTCTCAATGGGCCGCACTTGGGCTATAAGTGTCAATTTTCTTTAAGTTTGTGGGCCCCTCCCGGCAGCGTGATCGGTGGCACAAAATGGGCTGGAAAATTTGTCTACCTGGGCTCCTTCAATTTTCCTCTACAATTTAAGAGAAAATGTCTCGAAAATTGATATGTCAGTGGACTGATTTTGCGATGACTTTCTGATTTTATCACCAATCTAATTTGAACTTTTCTTATCAAACAGGCCCTTCCCTGCTCAGGCCAGGCTTTGGGACGAAGGATCTCTAGATGCCCCCAAACTAGGGTTGAGCATCGGTCGGTTCGGTTCGGTTTTTGCTAATTTTTGCAAAACCGAACCGAACCGATTAGACTTAGTAACCGAACCGAACCGAATCGACTCAATTCGGTTCGGTTTTTCGGTTTTTTCGGTTAGGTCAATATATTATTATCATTTCTTACATTTTTTAATCACCATTATATTATCATCCTTTAATATTATAATTTCAAATATCCATTACCTAAATTAGAAATAAGAAAAAGATTCTAAGCTTAATGTGAATTGAAAATTTCATATTTTAAAACTTTTACACTGTATTTGAGCTCTTATACCAAAACTCATATAATTATTACTAACTTTTAATGATAAGAATGAAAAAAGAACAATATTAATATAAATATTATTCTCAGTTGTGATGGTGTACTTAATATTACTTTCACATATTCAACATAAAAAAGATGGTATTACTAAAACTAATGAGATAAGCTTCCACCACTTTTTATTATGAACTATATGATTCACTAAATTGAGTTTGAGTAGGGTAATATATAGGGTGAGAAATTCGGTTCGGTTCGGTCGATTCGGGTTTTGGAACACAAAACCGAAACCCGACCGAATTAGAGCGTTCGGTTCGGTTCGGGTTCGGGTTTCGGTTTTTGGTCGGTTATTTCGGTTATAACCGAACTCTGCTCACCCTACCCAAACCTGTCATCAGCATCATTATCCTCCAAATGCTGAGCTCATGACTCATTTAATACGCTGACATCTCCCTTTACTCTTCACCCAAATCTTAAAACATTATGAAATGGGGTTAGGATTTGTCACGGGGTCTATTTTGATGGTTTCAACACTCAGTTGCCACCAAATACTGCTACATTCCATTCAGAAGGCTGTGCCTTTGACCTCTGAACAATTCATAGGCTAAAAACAAACAAACAAAGATGATAGCGACAGAGACATTGAACTCGGAGTCCAAATACTGTCTACCCCAAAAAACACAAAAAAAAATGTCTGTTTGAATCTCCACATGTGCGTCAGCCTCCCATGTTTGCCTTTCAGAAACCAAGACTTCGCTTATAAAATTCATAATATTTTCATCTCCACGAAACATATTCCTTATTGCTACACGTGACATTAACAGTTGAGGGGGGGAAAAAAAGAGGCAAAGAAAGTAGACCAACCCACTACTCAAAACTCCTCTCTTATAAAGATCATTGGTTAAATTCCTTCTCCCAAAAAGAGAGCTGGAATCAAAGATGTGTGCGTTGACATCTCATTCATCACTCTCTTCTCCCCAATCTCTCTTTCTCTCTTGCTTTCTCCTCTGTTTCTTGTTGTTGTCGTCTGTTGAGAGATCCTCTGCTCAAGCTCAAGCCAAAACTGATCCTGCTGAAGGTACCTTAATTCCCCTAGCTTTTGATTTCTGCCAATTTTCTCCAACAATCATATAATTTTGATCCTTCCTTTTTTTTTTTTTTTTGTTGCTCAAAGTTCAATTTAAATGTCATATGAAATCATATTATTTCCATTCACTTGTGTCATTGAGATTCTAGACATCAAAATTTTGTTGACATTTTTTTCATTTGGCCAAGTTTCAGGAAGATTAACTCTATCATTTCTCAGATATGTGTGATTAATGGGTATCACAAAGCCTTCAGATCAGTGAAAATAACAAGCAATTAGGCCTTAAGATCATTTTTCTTTTCCCCCCACTATTACCCTTCTCTTCATCTTTGAAAGTCACGTGGCTCCCTTGTGCTGAACCTGCTGATAAAATCGAAATCAGGTCATAGGGTTGAGTTGTTATATTGTTTCTAGATATGAGTTGATAATGGCTCACTTTTATTTGCATTTTAGAACATATTTTGTCCACGGGAATTGATGAACAAGCACCTAATTTCTTTCAATATGTACTCACTTGTGTCCCTCCCAGAAAAGAGAAACAAAATTTCAGCATTAATTTCTTTAGTTTTTGCATGGTATTTTGTCATATTAATTTTCAGCTAATCATCTTATATTGAAGCATATGGGGTTTTGCGTATTGAATCTACTCAATCCACAACTAACATATTTTCTAGAGTTTTATTTTTATTGTGTATATATGTATTTTTTTTAATGCTTTGGACGTATGCTCGTTCCTTAAGGTCAAGGATAAGAGGCAATAATTGAGTCTGAGAAAGTGAAATATGATTTTATTAATAAATCGCTGTAGAAGTTCTAAACTCCCAGTAAAGATTTGAATGCTGACAATGCAGTAGTGAAACCGTTGCTAAAATGCTTAGTCTAAGCTAAAGATTATTAACTTTCAGTATCTATCTAAGCTCAGAAACTCTTATCCGGCGCAAGCCAGCCTGTCAATGTAGCCAACTAATTTCATTTTCTAAAAAAAATTGGTTTGGTTAAACATTAAATATATATTGAAGCCTGTCATTGTCAAATGAGAGGAAAATATAATGCAAGTTGTAAATATAAATTTTCTTCTCTTAGTTCTACTTATGCCTCAGATAACATCAATTCCTTGTGTGATATTATATAATTATCATCATCATTAAACATAAACTGAAGCCTGTCAATTTGGTGATATTATATAATAGAAATTATAAACTCTTTTAGTCCTACATCAGAATCTAATCCCAAAACCAATCTAAGTCTATGGAAACTGCAAGTCAACAGTAGATATTTTTACAAGCAACAACGACCTCAAGACAATTAAAAAGAAATTTCTGAGATTTCCAAGAGAAAAACAGAACTATTGTATACTCAACAAATTCGAATGCAAGGTAGCATGTCATTATAGAACAGTACTAACCTGTGCAACTGTGCATTCTGACAGTGAAAGCGTTGAACACAATCCTTGGAAGATGGGGGTGGCAGGCCGCAGCATCCTGGAACATCAGCGGCGAACCATGCAGCGGAACAGCCACCGACACCACCGACTTCGACAACTCCGGCATCAACCCATTCATCAAATGTGACTGCAACCAGACAGTTTGCCATATCACCAAACTGTAATTACTCAGTTTCTAACACAAATTTATGATAGCAAATCTGAAAGAAGTACGTGCATGCAATAACGATAGCAAAATGATGTGACTGTTTCAGTCTCTTTAACTGTATACAACTAAATAATGTCCTCTCGCTGAATCAGTAACAAAAGAGATACTTTCATCCACCAACTTGTAATGAAACAGATGACCAGTTCGTAACAAAAGAGATACTTTCATCCACCAACTTGTAATGAAACAGACAACCAGTTCTAGTGATCATTCAATGTACTCTGAATGTTCTTAACAAGTAGCGAAAGAAACTCTTGTGACTTTTGTAAACATCCAAAAGGGCCTTAATAATGATTTGTTTCAAGACACACGACCCTACAACCACGCGATCAGAGACCAATTCTGCATAGGCAGTACCAACAACCTTCTACTGGTCAGATTGCGACCACCATTTGAGTTAATGCCACACCCCGGTTGAGCTGTCAAAGTATTGGCCTATTGCCTTAAGATCTTTGACAACTTGGGTCTGACACTTCACAATACTGTTGTGAAGTAGGTAGAGATTCTCTTAATTACGATAACAATCATACCTGCATAACGCTGAGTTCTGTCAGAATTTTCAATTTTGAAAGTGCCATATCGGTGATACACTGATCTTTGTTTTTTTTTGGGGGTCCCATAAGTCTTTGTGTTAATCTGTCGCTTTTTCTAACACAAACTTGATCAGTCAAATTGTTTTGTGAAAGAAAATTTAATAAAACCACATGAAATTATATGACATATAAAACCAGAACTGAAGGAAACAAAATGATAACAGAGAAGTAAACTAATTAACAGTTAATTTTCCTATCAACAAGTTCACAATAACAACACAAGACCTAATACTCACCTAGAAATTGCCAGTCCACGTGATAGGAATACAATAGTTTCATTTTAGCTTCTAGGTTTCTTTGCTTTTGTTATATGACCAATTGTACTAACTGATATGCATGTCTTCAGGAAAGTATATGCTTTGGATGTGGTTGGCGCTATTCCTGAAGAGCTCAAGGATCTACCTTTTCTCAATAATCTGTACGATTTCTCGCAATTCACCATCTCCCTTTACTATTTGCTGTGGTTTCAGAAATGTACATTTTGTGTTGAGATTCACTGTGAAATTGGCCAATTTCGATGAGGTCACATAATATTTGTTCATTTCATTTGTACATTCATTTAATTGTCACCATGCATATATGAATAAAGTGGACCTCCGGCCCTCCCGTACCTCTCCCATCACAATCAAGTGCTCTACCAACATTTCAAACTGCCATGATGTATGACTTATAACAGATTTTTTAGGAAATCATTATGCGAAAAGAAGTTCCCAAAAAGTTCTTACAGTTTTTGAATCAAAAGTGGGGAAACCTACCCTGTTTCATCAAAAGCATGTCACAAAATTTGCATACAACTCGTACAAGGAACAAAATACACAAGAGAAATAAGATACAAATTCAAAAGAGAGCACATAATGATGCTCGAAGGAAGGAGGTACAAACCGTATCAGCACCACTAAATGGGGCAATGAATTTGCATGATCGCAATATACAAGAGTACTACTCCATGCTGGCCGGACAGACGCGGCATGTGCTGGAACTAGCGAATTGATATGTTTTCTCCTAAACTAGTACAGTTACTGGCCAATATGAATGCAGTCTCAAACACCAAATTTGTAGCTTCCATTATAGTCCTGCAAGACTCCAAACTTTCTACCACAAGGGTCCTCTTCAACAAAACTTACTCAGAAGCTTACCATGCGTGGTTATTCTAACAGACAGAACTTTTTTTAATCTCTTTCAGGAATTTAGGCCAAAACTACTTGACTGGACCATTTCCTGCATTCCTCGCAAATTTAACCTCGATGCAGTATTTGTAAGATATATTTCTGAACACATTCTAAAGGTTATAGATGGATTATGAATGCTGATTATATATGCTTCTAAACATTCAGGAACTTGGGGCTCAATGCATTATCTGGGCCCGTCCCTCCCGAGCTGGGGAATCTTCAAAAGCTTGTTTCACTGTAAGAAACCGATATCCAGTGTGCATTGTTAGTCATTTCATATGTGGGATGATGCTTATATTGTATTTCTTCATGTCTAGAGAAGTATACAGGATGCAGAAAATATGCAATTGACCGCACATGATAATCTAGTCTAGTCGATAAAGCATGTATGTAATAAACTTTTGTAGAAGAAGCATGTGTTAGAGATTTATTCAAGGATATTTGCAATATATATTGTTGACAAACGTATCATGCACACCTTGATATTATAAGGACTCAATTTAACTCGTGTTTTTAGATGGAATATCCATTCATGACAACTGAAACTGCAAATTCAAGTATCTGGCTTAAATTAACCTGGGGCTGCTTAGAGAAGCAATTGAGTTTGTGTCAATGTGTGTTTGCACGTGTGCGCCAGGGTTTTTGTTCTGCTTGGTGAAAGTGACAAAATAGGACCCTGTGAAGTAACCTTCATTTATTACATATTGGCCCAAGTAGTTACCTCTTGAGATACATTTGTTAATCTCACATTTGTGTCAATTTGTTATAACTCTTTCAAAATTGCATTATTTAGCTTTTTTTTACTAGTGTTTTAATTTATTGCAATAGAAACAATAAGTTTGACTTTCTTATTGATTTTGCAGGGGCATGGGAACAAACAATTTTAGTGGATCACTCCCTCCTCAGTTTGGAAACTTGAAAAATCTAGAACAATTGTTAAGTTTCTATGCTTTTATTTCTTTTAATATATCTATGTTGAGAATCATTGTGTACACCTCTCACTCGCATTAATTCTAAAAATCTCTTTTGTCGACAGATACATAGACAGTAGTGGATTAAGTGGTGAATTGCCATCAACTCTTTCAAATCTCAAGAAAATGAAAATCTTGTAAGCCCTGTATATTCCATTTTTACGTGTTAAGGTGGCTGAATATTTAAGTGACTTATCCTTGTGTCATTATCATTTAGGTGGGCATCGGACAATAACTTCTCTGGAAAAATACCAGATTTTGTTGCAAGTTGGACAAACTTGAATACTCTGTAAGTTTGATAGCTAGTTTCTAAACGCTTTGTTAGTTTTTGACTTCTTATTTTTTTCTTCACTTCCAGTTATACTAAGCAAAATACCATATTTGGGTCATCATAACCATCCCTTTTCCAACAATATTCACCCGTATCTAGTATTTGAACCCTAAATCTCCTTAGAAACTTCTGCTTTAACAATACAGTAAGCTCCACTTGGTCACAGTAACCAAATATTACCTGATATTGAACTTAATTTGTCCAATATCATACAAGTTTCTAAAAACATAACTAAGAGCAACGTCAAGGCAAGATTCATTACTAATGCCTATATGAATGGCGGTTAGAGCATTCACAGGCCGTTATCAGCAAACAAAATTACAAATAGAATGATAACTTATTGAACACGTTGCTACCTGAATAAAGGAACAAAAAATTTCTTTGCTGCTAATTCCATTGCAATAATATTTAAGAAAATCATTTGCAACAGATGAACAGAGTCACCAAACTTCTAATTAAGCTTTAAGATTTTTCTTGGAGAGGCTTTTTAGTAGTTCATGTTTCTTTCTTCAGTCTATTTGCATAATTTCCGTTGAACTACTTAGTTCTATTTCTGTCACAAATATGGATGATTGCAAAAATCTCGGTTATGCTCTAATTATGTGAATATTCTTTTAGGAGGTTCCAGGGGAACTCTTTCCAGGGTCCAATTCCTTCAAGCTTTTCTAATCTCACCAAACTGGCCGACTTGTAAGTGTTTAGCTCACTCTCCACTTTATTTTGCACAATATATACTTGCATACTGAGATAGTTTGCATTTTGCTATGGTGCAGACGTATTGGAGACATCGTAAATGGGAGCTCTTCATTGGAATTTATAAGTAATTTGACATCTTTAACGACCCTGTAAGGCCACAAAACTTTAAAACCACAACTTATAATTTAGCTTCTAGTTTCTTGCCACAAATTAATTTACAATACTGTACTTTTCCCTCAAAAAGTATACAATGTGGTATTTTCTTCACTGCAGGATCTTAAGGAATAGCAAGATATCTGATGTTATGCCATCAAACTTTGGGTCATTCAAAAGTTTACAGAAATTGTGTGTAATTGAATTCAATGGATTATTTAATATCCACGGATTTTAAATTTGCGAGACATGTAATGTATTATATTGGATTTCATATTTACTTTTGAAGGGATTTGAGCTTCAACAGCATAACTGGCGTGCTTCCTCAATCTCTCTTCAACTTGGGTTCTCTCAACTTCTTGTAAGAAATGTCTTGTCTTAATTTACAAGCAAACTTCTAATATATGTTCTTTCTCATGCTTCTACGCATTTTCCAAATCTGTGGACCATTTTCTAACCAATTTGAGTTCATGTTTGAGCAGATTCCTTGGAAACAATAGCTTATCTGGGAACTTGCCCGCCACAAAGATCAACTCACTTTCCAATGTGTATGCCCTTAAACTCTTTCCACTACAATATGGCTGCTTTTGTAACCTCCCACTTTTAGCGGCAGCCACTTGACCATGTTGGTTGTATTGATTGCACCCTATGTAGCACATGTACTTTCTATTATGAAGTAGACACCTGTGTCAAACATCGACGTTTTTTTGGACGCTTCTCAAACTTATCCTCAATCATATAGAGATCTTAATTTAGGTCACTTGTAAAACCTATATTGGACACATGTTCTACTTTCTCTTACACTTCTTTTTTCGCATTACATATTTGAGATACTTATTTACTTTCTCTTATGCATCAAAGATTGTAGTTTAGTGAGACAAAAAATGTCATAAAAATGCTAATTTGTGTAAAACTATGATAAGTATGTTTCAATATAAGAATTCAGAGTAACTACATTGAACTATGTGTGAACTTTTTGGATGTAAAGATATGACTATGCATATATATATATATATATATATATATATATATATATATATATATATATATATATATATATGCACTTTTATTATTATTTATTTACATATTCTAGTGTCATATCACCATGTCTCAATATCTTACTTTTTAAGAAATTGTCGTGTCCCATGTCCGTGTGTGGTTTGTGTCGTATTCATGTCTCATGTCTGTGTTTATTCTTCTTAGGTTGCAGCTCTGTACTACTGAATTCCTTTGCATAAAATTACTGATTTCATATTTCATCTTTTTGCTTGCAGAGATCTATCATATAATCAACTCTCCGGAAGCTTTCCTCCCTGGGTCAGCGAAAATAACCTGCAACTGTATGTTGGAAGGGCAGAAATTTTTTCTTAGTACTGCTTTAGCAACCTAAGAGCACATGTATTTTGGATTTGATCACTGAGTTAGCAGTAACTTATTTATCCACGTTTCTAAGCTACAAGAAAAGGAACCCAGTTACATTCCCATTAATAGAGTAGAAAAGCTCTTATTGCTATATAGGGGAAAGATTATACAACTTTTCATTTGCATACTGCTTACTATGGGCTTTGACAACATTCCTAGCATGCACTAACAAAAAGACACGTAAAAGATATCCCAAGATAAAACAAGTTTAAAGGTAATAAGTAATAACATTAATTGATTTAAAATCATTTGACTTTTCAAATTATGTCATGTTATCAATCATTTAATCAGGGTTAGGGCAAGCATCAAGAGTCTTAAAACAAATAGATGGATGCATATTAAGAACTAACCATACACAACATACAATATTAACTTGCAAAATTTCTTGTTCTTACTAACTTCTTTTGTATTATTCACAGGAACTTGGTCGCCAACAATTTCCTCATAGATAGCTCTAATAACAGGTTCCTATGCTTGCCCTATGTTTCACATAATATTTTCTGAGAATATTCATGATTTCACTGGACAAATTACATAAATAGAATTGTAAGCATACATTCAGGCGTTAAGATTTTTAACTTCTTACTCTTGGATACATATCTTGTAAATCTTTGATCTATGTAGATATAGTATAACTAATAGGATCCACTATAGGAGTATAGGGGAAGTATCCTTGAAGTATCCTATCCACCTATCCTAGTACCCTGTGTACGTGTGCGTCTATTTCATTGAAGTTTCGGTGCAACATAGCCTTACAATAATTATTGCCTTGTCATTCAACTTATTTCTTCACTCTTTTTCATCTATATTCTCTAAAGTTGGCATCTATTAAGTATAGACACTTTAAAGTGAGTGCATGTCCATGTCAGACACGTATCAGACACCAACACTTAGTCGACACATATCAAACACTTTGAAGCCTAGTTTGATTTTAAAAAACCATAAAATCATATGCCGATGTTGTGTCCAACGCCCTGTCATCTTTAAATAAAATCTAAAAAATATTTGTTGCATACCTAAAAGTCACATATCGCTTAAATAAACATGAAAAAGATCATCTAATGTGAAACGATGACATGTGTGAATCAGAAATCAGTGATAGAATAAAACTTCGCTACATTTCACCAGCAAAACGATCTTGGATAGAAAAATAGTTAAAACTAATATGCAAACAGATGGATTTAACAAAATATGTAGTTGCAATCGTACCATTCTAAATCTAAAATAAAATGATGTAATTACTCAGTTACGATGGCACAATTTTATAAAATCAATGTATATGACCAACAAATGCAAGGTGAAACAGAATTACACAATCTCACTATATGGGAGTAGCAGATAAAGCGATAAAATAATAGAGAATAGTTATCAACCCACAAATAAGAGATCGTGTTAAGAAAAGTTACCTATTGAGAATCATAGAGATCTTAGTGATTTGTAATTGATGCTGGTGCGTAGATCTCGTCTTCACGAACTCAACGGCTCAAAAATCACCTCAAAGGATGCCAGAATTGAAAGTTACGACCTGAAAATGAGATCAGCTTTGATAACGGGTCTGTTTTATTGCTCGAACCCGTTACTGTAGCAATCGGTACGAGAACTGTAGCAATTGGGCGCTGTACTGTAGCAGCCAGGTTATAACTTTAACCCAAAATTTCTTCTCTGAAACTTTAGCAATTCGGGTCCGAGTCGGGTGTCTTTTCTGAAACTCGCTTTCTTCTCTAACACACTTCTGATGGGTTTTTTGTTTACTTTCCTAAAAGGGGGCGGACTGGGCTTGTGATGATGATGGCGATGGAGAGGCAAGGTCAGGGAATAGATGCGCTACCAAAGGTGGTGGTATACCGACGATGAGGTGAGGATGAGAGGGGTTCTTGGGTGTATTGTAGACGTCGACGAGGATAATGGGAAGAAGTGGTGGCGTCAATGGGTTCACAGGAGGAAGTAGATGCCGAGATGAAGAGGCGCACCGTGGGTTAAGGGTGAGAAGAAAGAAACGAGATATTGGAGAAATCAGGTGTGTGAGGTTGAAGACGGTTGAGATGGTGGCGCTGCGGGAGGAATCGTTTGGTGGCAGAGTTGTTGTGAAGGGATGGATTGCGGTCAGTTGAGGGATGATGGTATTATTGCTGTCAAACAGAGAAGGAGAGGAGAGATGAGGGAGATGTATTGTGGTGATGTCGGGGCGGTGGTGCGGGGATGGGGAAGAGGGCGGTGACGATGATGTTGTCGATGGATGTCAAGGGGTGGAAATTGTTAGGTTTGAAGAGGAGAGAGAAGATAATCAGAGAGAGAATCAGAGAGAGAAGGGGATGACGACTGGGGGAAGAGAGAACCCAGATTAGGAATTAAGAGGATACTTAGGAAAATTTCTGAACAATTAGAGATAAACTCAAATCTCATATAACAACCGTTCACTTCAATTCTTCATTAATTAAAAAAATTCAAAATAAGAGTCTATTAATAGACTTACAAGTTTGTAGTTTCAAACTACAACCAATATGGTACTAAATAAAATATCCAACTCCTAATAAACCAAAACACAACTAAAAAGAGAAAAGTGCATGAAGAAAAACACATAAAAGTCTTCAACTGCTTGAATCAATCTGGATTGGAATTCTTCTATTTGTTTCAGCTCTTGATATCCGCATCACCATCTCTTCGATGTAAGCAAGTATGTTAGTAGAATATAAATATATCTGAATTAGGTGACATATTAGTTAGATTTTTTTAGTTTTTTTTTTGTTTTGCTTGTTACTTTACTAGAAGTTATGAACGTAAATTATTTAGATTTTAATTTTAATTTTCATTTACTTTTAATAGAACATATCTTAATCACTACGGATTTTGATATGTATATAGATATACACATACACATAGTTATATCACTATATCCCGGTATCTTATATTTTAAGGATTTTCATATCTTCGTGTCTGTGCCCATGCTTCATAGCTTGGCATTGAGATTATTTTTTATTTCTTCCAAATAATAGTTAACTTAATCAAACAGCTGCAATAGGATAACAAAGTGGGATGATACTGAGATATTATGGCTAATGGCTTGTAATTCTATTCTGTACCTAGTGAGTCGTATTATGGTAAGAAAGAAATCAATTAGAGGATAATCCTTTCTTGTTCTTGTGTGCAGTGTTGTACCTTCAGGATTAAACTGTCTTCAGAGAAACGTGCCATGCAATCTTGGTTCTCCAATATGTAAGTTATATCCTTTCTTTCTCTTCATGTTTTTTCTATTAATTGACAAAAGGAGATCAATTCCCTCCTCAAAATCTTAGGTAATAATAGCAAGTTCTTTTTTACTGATTACAGATTCATCTTTCGCGATAAATTGTGGTGGCAGTAAAACTATAACATCTTCTGATGGAACCGAGTATGATATTGACAATGCTAATCTCACTACTGCATCATATTATGTGACGGACACAACCAGATGGGGAGTTAGTAGTGTTGGAAGCTTTGCTGATGCCTCTGGTAGTAATTATATAATTTCAAGCTTATCCCAATTCCAAGACACTCTGGATTCGGAATTGTTTCAACAACAAAGGATGTCTCCCTCATCTCTAAGATACTATGGCCTTGGTCTTGAGAATGGAAACTACAGTGTTAAATTGCAATTCGCTGAGACAGCCTACCCTGATCCTCCTACATGGAAGAGTGTAGGGAGAAGGGTATTCAACATTTATGTTCAGGTAATTAAACAAAATATTTCGACAAATTGGTTCTTTAAAAGGATTACATGTGCGAATCTGGCATTAGATAATGCAAACACTCGTAACTAAAACAGCAAACCCTTTATCCCAATTCTATAAGGTATCAGTTGGTCATATTTCTGGAAATTGGTCGCTTCGGGTCTTTTCTTTTCCCATTCTTTTGCAATGTGGTTCTTATTTTCTTTTTGAGACATATGGTTGTCCACCACCTCTCTCCCCTATTTTCATGCATAAATGCTTATATTGATTGCTACTAGCAACTATATGCATGCTATCTTGGTTCTAGTGTAACCTAAAGTGACAGAAATGAGAGCATCCCTTCATCAACATGCAAAATTCTCTCACTTTTCTAGATATTCTTCACTGGCCAATCTCATCTTGATTCAACATCATTTCAGGGAAAACTGGTAGAGACAGACTTTGATATAAGAAAGGCGGCTGGTGGAGTCTCTTTTTTAGCCGTCGAGAGGGTGTACATAGCTCCTGTCAGAAACAACTTCCTTGAAATACATTTCTTTTGGGCTGGAAAGGGTACTTGCTGTGTTCCTCAGCAAGGCTACTATGGCTCCTCCATTTCTGCCATCAGCGTCTCTCCTTCCGGTATGAATATTTACATAAACTTCCCTTAGATGAGATAAACAGCTACCCTACCTTGTTGTTTCTTATGTTTGAAATTTTTCTTCAGACTTCACTCCTACTGTTTCCAACAAACCGCCTAATACCTCTTCAAAAAGCAATACCGGTCTGATCGTGGGGATTGTAGTTGGTGTTGGAGTATTAGGATTTCTAGCCATAATTGGAGTTCTTATATGGAGACAGAGGAAAAGAAGGCTTAGCAAGGATGATGAAGGAGGTATAAACTAGAAGATGAATGAAATGAATTTTATGCATCTGGATTATATTTATTTATTAATTTATTATGCATCTGTTTATATTTATTAATTTCTTTCTTTGTTTCTTTCTTTCCAGAGTTGTCAGGGATGCTCATTCGACCAGACACTTTCAGTTATGCTGAAATGAGGACTGCTACAAATGACTTCAACCCTGCTAATCTCCTTGGAGAGGGAGGATTTGGAGCTGTATTCAAGGTCTGTCTTTTACTTCTGTCACTTGTATTTTTTGAAGCGGAAGCCGGTCTTGATCCTGGGTGCAGAGAGAGAACCAGCTCCTTTTCTACCCCCTCCTAAGCCAAAAGAGTTTATCCTCATAGTCATTTGTCATCTATCAGTTTCCAATTCACATCTAGTTGGAAGTCAACCCGATTCCTATCCTTTGTTCTAAAACAAAATCCAATTCTCACATCCATTTTCAAAAAATGACTGAAGCAAACACAAAATAAGAATGCTTTGCAGCGATATATCTCAATGACATTGTTTTATGTAGGGTAAACTCACTGATGGAAGGTTAGTGGCTGTGAAACAATTGTCAGTGCAATCTCACCAAGGGAAGCAGCAATTCATGGCAGAGATCGGGACTATATCCGCAGTGCAACATCGAAACCTTGTGAAGTTGTATGGTTGCTGCATTGAGGGAGACAAGAGACTAGTGGTTTATGAGTACTTGGAGAACAAAAGTTTAGATCAGGCTATCTTTGGTATAAATTAACAGAACGAGACACTTAACAAACGATGCATCATTAGGATTCAAAGATATAAATGAATTATACATAATGGTGTTCTCTGGATTGCAGGAAAGAGTGACCTACAGTTGGATTGGGCTACTCGTTTTGACATATGTTTGGGCACTGCAAGAGGTCTAGCATATCTCCATGAGGAATCAAGGATAAGGATCGTACATAGAGATGTCAAGGCTAGTAATATACTCCTTGATGCTGATCTAAACCCGAAAATATCAGATTTTGGTCTTGCTAAGCTATATGATGACAAGAAGACTCACATTACAACCAGGGTTGCTGGTACAATGTAAGTCCAATTAGTTCCATGAATAAATTTACTTCTCATTATTTGTCTTTCTTAAAAGTACCAGCAGGAGTTATATCTCTATTCTAAACTAGTGCAGTTTCCATATTTCTTTTAGCTCCTGCACTGTCTTTATTTTCTATAGAAAGCTAATTGCTAGATTAGATTGCTGATGTAGTGTGCGCGTGTTGTATCAGTGGTTATCTCGCACCAGAGTATGCCATGAGAGGGCATCTCACAGAAAAGCTGATGTGTTCGGATTTGGGGTAGTTATTATGGAGGTTCTTAGTGGAAGACCGAATGCAGATACGTCACTTGATGAGGAAAAGATTTACCTTCTTGAATGGGTAAGTCGAATATTATTCCAAATAGCTTCGTAATGTTAAGATTAAACTGACACTGAAACATTAACATGGAATGCACAGATGAGGAATATTTAACTGTCGACCCACATTGATCTAAGAAGTAAAATAATAAAAAAATAAAATAACAATAAAAGTCTATACTTGCTTTAATTTTGCCCTCAAGATACTTAAGGTGATAAATGACACCTGATAGCTAGGTCAATCCTCACTGGTCGAAAATGATCAGGTTTTGAATCAAAAACAAAAAACTTAAATCCTCCTCGATACTTTGGAAATATTAAGCACGAGCTTAAATTATCCAATAATCTATTTTAAACACAGATAACCAAGCTCTTAGTTCAAATTATAATATCTTCACTTGTCAACTAATTTTCATTTCTGGTAATTAGTACCGAAGTAATATGATCCAGTAGCTTTCCTAATTTTTTTTTTCAAGTGAACTATGATACGCTGAAATACTTTATACCTAGGAATAATGGCCATCAACTTGCTTTTCTATTTTTCTTTTCGTTTCCTATTCGTAACAATTTACGCTAAGCAAAAAAACAAGAACAGAGTGAGGTGGATATTCACCATCTTTTAACACCTACAACTCAAACGATAAGGTTCACAGTAAATATGATAAACCCATTAGACAAGAGTACCCTCGCAACCGTATCAGTTAGAAAAACACATTTAGAACTGCCATCTTCATATTTGCAAGGAAACAGAAGAACTAGGCAATAACTTACAGATCTCTGTATTCTCACAGGCATGGCGTCTACACGAGAACATGCGTGACCTGGAGCTGATAGACCCAGGACTATCATCATTTAATGAGAGAGAGGCGAGACGGCTTATTGGTGTAGCTCTTCTTTGCACTCAAGCATCACCGATGCTACGACCACACATGTCAAGGGTGGTGGCTATGCTGACAGGAGACATTGAGGTGGCTGAAGTCACAACAAGGCCTGGCTACTTAACGGAATGGCACTTGAAGGATTTGAGCAGCAATTTCATGAGTAGTGACTTCTCAAAAGCATCAAACTCAAACTATAGCCAAGAAAGCGGAACGTCAAGCACAAGCATGCTAGTCAGGTATAGCCCTTCACCTTCACCATCTCAACCACTGATGAATTCAGTCATCAGTGAAGGAAGATGAACAATGCTTCACACAGATTCTACTCTGCGAGAATGTAGAGATTATATACTATACATGTAAGATAAAGAAGGAGAAGAACACTTATTTGTATAATGATAAGATACTACTGGTTATAGTTCTTGATTGTATTTATATATACATATTGATCTCATGTTTACACTGATTTAGAAGAAATAATATGAAATATTGATTGAGAGAGAGAATGGGAAACACATGGTAAATAAGTCCCATGTGTTTCTATCTTCATTAAGAAATTTTTAGGATCTGCTTGATTTCATGCGAGGTTTCTTTCACATTGATCACATATTTAACATGAGTCACGTGTTGTCATTGATATCTCTAATCCCCGGTTCGAAAAAATTGAGAGCTTGTTGTTCAGTATAGAAAATCTTAATGTGCTTATTATAGAATTTTCTCTAATAAGAACCAAATACCGAAAAACTTATTAACCAATTCTCAAGTTTTAAAGAAAATTAATACCATTTCTTCATTTTTTTCACTTCCTCACCTCCACCGGAAACCAAACAGGCCCATTATAGAATTTCCTCCTCCTACAAATTTCAAGCTTTAGAATCATGAAAACAACTCAAAACCTGACAAAAATTGATTCCTTAAATATTTTTTTTACATGAGATGAGACATCAGGCCAGATTTCAAAGTTTGTGTGTTCACCCCCAAACAGGCCATAGACTCGAAGATTCAAGAATGACATAGATCGGGGCCAAGTTCTAGCTACAAAGTTGTCCTTGTGACCCTACATGCATGTGTGTACGTGTATGTACTCCAAAGGACAAGGGCAATTCACACGCCTACCCTCCAATTTATAGCATGAAGACTTTTGTCCACACACAGACAAAGAGCCCTCTCTCTCTCTCTCTCTCTCTCTCTCTCTCTCTCTCCCCCCTCTGCGTCCCAAATGTCGATGTTTGATTTGAGGTGCTCTTGATTTGATTTTAATGATGGTCACCTTGTAGTCCTACTGTTTCTCCCTTTTCTTCTATTTATTTATTTATTTATTTATTTATTTGATAAAATCTTGTGGAATCACAAGTAACATCTGGAATTTTACCTAATTACCAGGTTCAGAATCGGTATGAAATTTATGAGTAGAATATGAATATAGAAAATTTAAAACTGACATAACTCGCTATCTGTCATAACTCATAAGAGACATATTAGATAATAAATTGGCAATTTTACCTGATTACCCGGTCTCAAACTGAACCAATCCAATCCAAAAGGATCAAAACCGATCCTGAACATTCATGAATAGGGTAGGATATAGAAAATCCGAAATCGACCTGCCCCGTTAACCAGCCTTAATCACAAGTCACAATTAAACCATCTTAGACTCAGTCAGATTGACTTGTATTGGGTCAAGTTTGAAATGTGAGCCCATGGGTCAACAGGCTGCAGTGTCCTAGGCTGGGCCATAATATCAAATGGGCCTTAATTTTTTGTGATCTGAACTTGAATCAATTGGTGTGATCTAAGAATCCGACAAACACTATTTTTTTCCCCTCTCTTTGAGAATGTATCAAGCCATCCAAAGACCACTAACAAATTTTAGATTTCCTTTTTTTATTCCCCCCCTTACTTTCCTTTGTTTTGCTAGTTTGAGAATTGGTCCTGGTTAAAAGTTCGAACTTAAGAGCATCCATAAATTTGCACACGAATAATGCCATTATACAAGGGCTTGGCCCATCCTTAGGCCCATTTGTAGTGCGGACTTGATCCATTCAATCTGGACCAGACCAATTCTCACCCTTTCAACCTCAAGCATGTCACAGCCTGTGATCGCTCTATTTATTGAAAAGTTTAAGAGACAAAAGGACTGAGACAGAGTCCTCGCGTTCTGCTAAAAAGTTTTTAACAAAAGCACGATACGGACCAAGAATTACCACCGGGCCGAAGCAATTTTCTCAATGGGCCGCACTTGGGCTATAGAATGTCCATTCTCTTTTAATTTGTGGGCCCGCTCTCTTTTCCCTGCCCCAAACCTGTCATCAGCATCATTATTAGGGTTGGCTAACGGGACGAATCGGGTTGATTCGTCCCGTCGGCCCAACGAATCCGTGACGAGATGGGTTGGACCCGTCTCGTCACGGATTCGACGAGACGGGTTGAAAACTCGGGTAACTTACGCGGATTCGCCGAGACGGGTTGGACCCGTCTCGACAATTTTTATTTTTTTTAATTCGAATTTTCTTAAATTTTTAAATATAAAGTTATAAAGAAATTAGGAAAAAAATAGTAAAAAAAGATGAAAAAATTTAAAAAATTGTCTAAAATTATAAAAAAATAATAGAATTGATATTCACTGATTACAAGTTTTTTTGTAAGGTAAATTATTTTATTAATATGAAAAAATCATATACCAATCTGCTCATCACATATAATGTACATAAAACTCATCTCGTATAATATACATAAAAACTCTGGTGCTCATCTCATACAATGTACATAAAAAACTCTGGTGGTTCTTTACTCTTCATCATCGTCCTGTTCAAATTCTTCATCTAGAATAACTTTTCTTTGTGTGCGTCTTTCTGCATCGAACCAGTCCTTTAAGCAAACAGCCATCTCCAAGTGTTTCGGCGTCAGCCTGCTCCTCCAGGGTGTCAAAACTCTACCACCTGCAGAAAATACGCTCTCGGATGCTACTGTAGAGGCCGGAGGTGTCAGTATATCTCGGGCCATGGTAGAAAGAACAGGAAATTGTTTTCTCTGTTCTTTCCATCATGACAAAACATCAAATGTTTCCATGGTTCATCATCATTTTCATTTATTTCAGCAGGCATTGTGTTCAAATATAAATTAAGTTCATCAAATGAACCTGCTCCTGAAGAGTATTTCTTTCTAGTATTAGAGGAAAGTAAACTTTTAAAATTAGATAATCTTTTATCTAGACTAGTAGAAGAAGTTTGTGATGGTGCAGGTGTCCTAAATTCAGAAGAAGAAGAGGGAAATAACTCATCTCTGTACAATGAGTACATTTCTTCTAAAAGAGATCTAATTTCTAAAAGTAATTTATCTACATCTTGTTCATAATTTAAACATAAAATAAAATTGGATAATAAAAGTTTTAAATTATCTATTTTAATTCTAGGATCCATAATTGCAGCTAAGTAAAATAAAAAAGGCATATTTTCAAAATATTTTTGAAAATTTTCTTCCATATCACGTATAGCCTTTTCAAGACTGTCATCATCTCTGTATGCAGCAAATACTTGAGCAATTTCATTAAGATTATAAAAAACTAAGTTATATGTGGGATAATATGTACCAGAAAGTGTTTTTGTGACAGTGTCAAATTTTTCTAGAAAAGTACAAAAATTTTCATATAATTTTCACTCTTCGTCGCTAATATAACAAGATGAACATTCATTTACTGTAAAAAATTGAATTGCTTGTTTATAAGGAAGGCAATCTTTAATCATATTGTAGCTTGAATTCCAACGAGTTTTCACATCTGCTTGGAGTAGTTTTTCCTTCAGTCCACATTATCGGCAATAACTTTTAAAAGATTGTCTCCTAGGTCCACTGTGTTTTATATGTAAAATAATTTCTTTAACTTTATAAATATATTTGTCTAAGATTTTTAGACCATCTTGTACACATAAATTCAATATATGGAAAATACATCTAACATGAAAAGTTTACCGTTTAAAATCGGATCTAATACCGTTTTCAATTGTCTTATTGAAGCAGTATTTTCACTTGCATTATCAAAAGAAATAGAAAATATTTTATTTTCTATACCATAATTTTTACAAGTAAGAAAAATTGAATTTGCTACATTTGTAGCAGAATGTTTCTCAGAAAATTTAGAAAATGATAAAATACGTTTTTGTAAAATCCAGTTATAATCAATAAAGTGAGCAGTAACACATAAATAATGAATAAGATTAAGAGCTTCCCATATATCGGAAGTTAATGAAAATTCTAGCATCACTAGTAAAAAGAGCCTTCAAAATATTTTTTCTATTTACAAATAATCTTCAATTTCTTTAGTTATAGTTTGTCTGCTAATTCTCTTATAATCAGGAGTAAAACAGATTTAAGATAATCAACTAATGCATCTGATTCAGTAAAAGAAAATGGATGTTCTGCTCGAACAATAAATTCAGCTAACTTATGTTTATTTACTTCAGGCTTATATCTCCAAGTGGAGAGTGTGCCTGAATCAGCTAATATTTGTGCTTGTTGTGGTGGTAAACCGTGACTTTTAGCATGCTTTTTTTCATAGTGTTTATTAAGAACACCTGTACCGTATTCTTCTTTATGATCAAATAGTTGATGACAGTACTTACATTCTGCCTTTCTTCTACCTTCAATAACTTTTTCTACGAAATGGTTTCACACTAGAGAAGTTTTGGCTCTTACTTTAGTAGTTGTGCTAGTTGGTTGTTGTGTTTCTGGAACTATAGTATCATGCTGTGCTGGTTGCGTATCGTGTTGTTCTTGTGTTTCAGTAAAAAAAGGAGCCAGAGATTGTGCGTGCATTGGTGATGTTGACATTAAAAGTTGAGAATATGAGGAATATTGAGGAGGGAAGGAAATAGAATACCGACCTGTACCACTATCACTGGCATATGTAGCATGTGCATATGGTGCAAAACCACTGTAGTCAATTGCATAACTTGACGAACTGTGATAGGGAGCAAATGCGGATGTTGGGGGAGCATAATTGTATGGTGGGTAAGCGGCATATGTTGACGATGAGATACCGCCAGCATCGGTGTAAGGTGCGGCAGATGAAGGATTGTGTGTTGATGAAGAGCTACCACCGGCTTCGGATGAGGTACCGCCAGTACTCCAGTTGGGCTCCATTAGACTACACTGGAAGTTGGTAGAGATTTGTAATTGTAAGAGAATAAGAGTGATTTATAATAGAAGAGAGAGGGTTGAGGTGAAGTGAGATGAAAGTGAATGAGAGTGGAGGGTATTTATAGAGGTTAGGGGGTATTTATAGAAGAGAGAGGGTTGAGAGTTGAAAAAAATAAAAAACAAATCTAGAAGTCTCAGACTAATTTTCCTCTCTAACAGTCATATAATAATATTGGACATTAAAAAAAAAATTAGAGAAGGGGGGGTCGGGGAAATTTTCCCCGACCCGATTCGTCCCGTGATTCGTCACGGGACGAATCAGATTCGTCCCGTTTACACGGGACAGGTCAACCTGTTTTGACCCGCCCCTAAATGGGGCGGGTGCGAGTTGACCCGTAACCCGCCCTGTGCGACTCAAACGGGTCGCACAGGGTGGGGCGGGGCGGGTCGACCCGCCCCATTAGCCATCCCTAATCATTATCCTCCAAATGCTGAGCTCATGACTCATTTAATATGCTGACATCTCCCTTTACTCTTCACCCAAATCTTAAAACAATATGAAATGGGGTTAGGATTTGTCACGGGGTCTATTTTGATGGGTTCAACACTCAGTTGCCACCACATCCTGCTACATTCCATTCAAAAGGCTGTGCCTTTGACCTTTGAACAATTCATAGGCTAAACTCTTCGCTCAGAAAATTCATAATATTCTCATCTCCACTGTACATATTTCTTATTCCTACACGTGACATTAACAGTTGGGGGAAGGGAAAAAAAAAAAAGGCAAAGAAGTAGACCAACCCACTCCTCAAAACTGCTCTCTTATAAAGATCATTGGTTAAATTCCTTCTCCCAAAAAGATAGCAGGAATCAAAGATGTGTGTGTTGACATCTCACTCATCACTCTCTTCCCAATTTCTGTGTCTCTCTTGCTTTCTCCTCTGTTTCTTGTTGTTGTCGTCTGTTGAGAGATCCTCTGCTCAAGCTCAAGCCAAAACTGATCCTGCTGAAGGTATGTTAATTCCCCTAGCTTTTGATTTCTGCCAATTTTCTCCAACAATCATATAATTTTGATCCTTTCTTTTTTTTTGTTGTTGTTCAAAGTTCAATTTAAATGTCATATGAAATCATATTATTTCCATTCACTTGTGTCATTGAGATTCTAGACATAAAAATTTTGTTGACATTTTTTTCATTTGGCCAAGTTTCAGGAAGATTAACTCTATCATTTCTTAGATATGTGTGATTAATGGGTATCATAAAGCCTTCAGATCAGTGAAAATAACAAGCAATTAGGCCTTAAGATCAATTTTCTTTTTCCCCCACTTTTACCCTTCTCTTCATCTTTGAAAGTCACGTGACTCCCTTGTGCTGAACCTGCTGATAAAATCGAAATCAGGTCATAGGGTTGAGTTGTTATATTGTTTCTAGATATGAGTTGATAATGGCTCACTTTTATTTGCATTTTAGAACATATTTTGTCAACGGGAATTGATGAACAAGCACCTAATTTCTTTCAATATGTACTCACTTGTCCCTCCCAGAAAAGAGAAACAAAAATTTCAGCATTAATTTCTTTAGTTTTTGCATGGTATTTTGTCATATTAATTTTCAGCTAATCATCTTATATTGCAGCATATGGGGTTTTGCGTATTGAATCTACTCAATCCACAACTAACATATTTTCTAGATTTTTATTTTTATTGTGTATATATATGTATTTTTTAATGCTTTGGACGTATGCTCGTTCCTTAAGGTCAAGGATAAAAGTCAATAATTGAGTCTGAGAAAGTGAAATATGATTTTATGTACAAATCTCTGTAGAAGTTCTAAACTCCCAGTAAAGATTTGAATGCTGACGATGCAGTAGTGAAACCGTTGCTAAAAGGCTTAGTCTAAGCTAAAGATTACTAATTTTCAGTATCTATCTAGGCTCAGAAACTCTTATCAGGCGCAAGCCGGCCTGTCAATGTAGCCAACTAATTTCATTTTCTAAAAAAATGGTTTGGTTAAACATTAAATATATATTGAAACCTGTCATTGTCAAATGGGAGGAAAATATAATGCAAGTTGTAAATATAAATTTTCTTCTCTTAGGGTCTGCGTAACTGGCCGTAATTCGTAGTTGTAATGATAAAGTCTTTACAATGTAAATGAGTTACATGTATGTAAATTACGGTGTTTGATTGGTAATATAAAATTGTAAAGTGGGAAAGTGTATTGTACTTTACGTGTTTGGTTAATGTATAAGTCGTAAGTGAAAAGTTGACCACAAATTAACTACTTGTGGTGATTTAAAAGTTTAATACTGCAAATAAATGTAAATATTAAAAAAATTTAATATTAATATAAAAAATATTACAAATTGTATGACCACAAATTAACTGTAACTGGACTGTAAGTGAGTGGTAACTGGGTTGCAAGTGAGTGTTAGTTGAGTTACGTAAGTCTTTTACGAATTACGGTTCAAACAAACACCGTAATTGTAACTGGATAGTAAGTCATTTACGAACGGAGTTTTACGCGAAACAAACGGCCCCTTAGTTCTACTTATGCCTCAGATGGCATCAATTCCTTGTGTGATATTATATAATTATCATCTGTTGGAATATGAAGAATATAAATGTGAATCTTTGAATTGAATTATGGCGAGATCCGTTGATCGAATCAATTGGATGATGGCTGGAGTGTGTTCTCCTTCCATTGGGGATGAACGTGGTATATTCACATGTTCAGTTCCGACTTCGAATGAATGAAATATTCAAGTCTAAAGATTACCTAATTCAAAGCCAAAATGAGACTAAAGGTAGCTAAAAGCATTTAGTCCCACATTGGCCATGGGATGGAAGTTCATTGTGTTTAAATAGAGAAAATTGAGAACAAAGGGCGTGCCCTTTGGGTACTTGGAGTTTTCGCGTGCGATTGGGAGGGAACTATGCCCACACATGCGCGCGCGCCCCGCCGCTGGCGGCGGCGGGCCGGCGCCGGCGCCGGTGCCGGGCTCGGGTCTGGGTCTGAGTTCGGGTTCGGGTTCCCTACCCGGCCTGGTTCTTTTTGAATCGGGTCTCACGGGTATGAGTTGCGAGCATACCCGCTCCGCTACCCGAATCAGACCCGCTCCACTATCCGGATCCGAACCGCCCCGCCAACGGACCCGCTCCGCGTCAGTTGGACAGCCAACAATTGTGACTGTTGGGTGCGTCAGTTGGATAGCCAACAGTTGTGACTATTGGGTCGAAAGGTTGCAACCTTTCGTTGGGTTCGGACCCGTTGGCCCCTCCTGGAGCGCTATAAATAGCGCTCCGGATTCTCAACTGAAACACACCAAATCAGAAAAACTCTTCTCTCTCTATACGTTATGAACTGCAAAGCAAGTTACTGCGTTCTGAACTGGGAAGTGGAGTTCTGAAGCAACTTCCAGCGAGAAGTGGGAAAGTCAGTTTTCGAAGCGACTTCCAAAGAAGATTCTGCAAAATTCGTTCTGAAAGAGGGCTCAGAAAATTCAACAGATTCTTAAAATAGAATTGTTGTCTGAATCTGGGACTTCTGAAGAAGAATATTCTTCAACCTTCCTTCGTCTTCTACAGTGGGTGCTCCTCCAAAGTAAAGGCAAATATTCACCCGAAAATTGTCTTTGTCCTGCTGCCCGAAAATTGTCTTTGTCCTGCTGCTTCAACGATCCTGTGAAGGTACTAGTTAACTACGGTTCGACCGTACGGTGATTTGGTAGTGCTATCCAAATACCGTGAAGGAAATTGAAAGGTGGTTCTTAAATTAAGGAACGTTCTATTGAACGAAAACCTCCCACCTGATATTTGCCGACCTGGCCAATTAGATTGTTGATATTTCAGTGATCTTGAATAGTTGTCAGATTGATTCCTGTTAAGCAGAATCCAACAATCTTAAGACAATTACGATTGAAGTTTCTTACTTTTTTTCTGCTTGAACTTGCAGAAAATGTCTGAGACTAATCAAGATAGCTCTAGTAAGGCACCAAACATGCAGCTACAAGCTTTGATGCCTACTCCACTTCCTAACCCGAAGCCGGAGAAGCCAGGAAAATTTGACGGCACAGAATTCAAGAGGTGGCAACAGAAGATGCTCTTCTACTTGACCACTCTTCATCTGGCCAGATTCCTGCAAGTAGATCCACCAGAGCCCGCAACTGATGCATGGACTCAATGTGACTTCCTTTGCCGAAATTATATTTTAAATGGACTGGATGACTTTCTTTACAATGTCTACAGTCCTATCACAACGGCAAAGAAGTTATCGGCCAGTCTTGACAAGAAGTACAAGACTGAGGATGCTGGTACCAAGAAGTTCGTCGTAGGACGATTTCTGGAGTACAAAATGGTGGACAGCAAGACTGTAATCAGTCAGGTGCAAGAGTTCCAACTTATCTTGCACGAGATAGAAGCCGAAGATATGATCCTACCTGAAACATTTCAGGTTACTACTATCGTGGAGAAACTCCCATCTGCGTGGAGAGATTTCAAGAACTACCTGAAGTACAAGCGAAAGGAGTTGAAGTTGGAAGATCTCATTGTGAGGCTTCGAATCGAGGAGGACAACAGAAAGTCCGAGAAAAGGAGCAGTAAGAACTCCTACGAAGCAAAAGCCAATGTGATCGAAGACTCAAAGGGGAAAGCGTCTACTTTCAAAGGCTTAAAGCGGAAGAAGACTTCCCAGGAGTATAAAGGTAAGGTCCAAGAAGGTGAGAACATGCGCTTCAAGGGAACCTGCTACATTTGCAACAAAGAAGGGCATAAGGCGAATGAATGTTGCAGCCGTCTTAAAAAGAACAAGAAGAGCCATCCACAGGCAAACTTGACCGACCATGAGTCGCCAAGCCTTTCAGCTGTGGTGTCAGAAGTAAATCTGACAACCAACAATAAGGATTGGTGGGTAGACACTGGGGCTACTCGGCACATCTGCTCTGAGAAATTATTATTCTCTGAATATCAAATACTAAAGCAAGATGAGCAACTATTCATGGGAAATTCAGCCGTCTCAAAGGTTGAAGGAAAAAGCAAGGTCATCCTAAAGTGAACATCGGGGAAAGAGCTTACTCTGAACGATGTGCTACATGTTCCAGATATTCGCAAGAATCTGATATCTGGATCAATACTTAGTAAGGAAAGATTTAGAATGGTTTTTGAATCAGATAAATTTGTACTTACTAAGGGAGTGATGTATGTGGGAAAGAGTTATCTTGTTGATGGACTTTTTAAAGCCAATGTTGCAGTGGTAGATAAAAAGTCTGTGTATTTGTACCCAAAGCTTATAAATAAAGGAAAATCTTCTGTTTATTTGCTTGAGTCTCCTATTTTGTGGCATGCTAGATTAGGGCATGTAAATTACAAGTCATTAAAGAACTTGTCTAATCTGGGATATATTCCTAAACTCAACTTGGAAGAAATTCGCAAGTGTGAGATTTGTGTTGAGGCCAAGTTGGCGAAAAATTCATTTCACTCAATTGATCGAAATACAGAACCTTTAGGGTTAATTCATAGCGATCTGTGTGACTTGAAGTTTATGCCAACTAGAGGTGGTAAAAAGTATTTTATTACTTTTATTGATGACTGTATAAGATACTGTTATGTGTATCTTTTAAACAGTAAGGATGAGGCAATAAATATGTTTATAACATATAAAGCCGAAGTTGAGAATCAACTCAACAAGAAAATCAAGATTCTAAAATCCGATAGAGGCGGAGAATATGAATCAAATGATTTTAGTGAGTTATGTGCTAATTTTGGTATAATCCATCAAACAACAGCACCATATACTCCTCAGTAAAATGGAATTGCTGAAAGGAAGAACAGAACTTTGAAGGAGATGATAAATTCCATGCTCGTAAGTTCTGGAGCTCCGCAGAACTTGTGGGGGGAAGCTCTATTAACTGCAAATTATATTCTAAATAGAGTACCCCACAAGAAACTTGGTCTTATACCATTTGAGTTATGACATGGAAGGACACCTTCCTACCATTACCTCAAAATGTGGGGGTGCCTTGCAAAGGTGCTAGCACCATTACCTAAAAAGACTAAGTTGGGAGCAAAAACTATGGACTGCATATTCATAGGCTGTGTCTTGAATAGTAGTGCCTACAGATTTCTGGTTCATAAATCAGAAATACCAGATATTCATGTAAACATGATTATCGAATTTAGAGATGCTGTGTTCTTTGAAGATATTTTTTCATATAAACGGGAAACAGATAAGACTTCTGGGAAAAGAACACATGAGATGGCGTTCAGGGACGAAAGCCCCGAGGAACCGATTGTTAATGCGAAAATTGAACCAAGAAGAAGTCAGAGATCTAGAATCTCAAAATCTTTTGGTCCAGATTTCATAGCATACGCTATTGAAAGCGAGCCTCAAACATTTAAAGAGGCTATGTCAACCCCAGATGCACAAAATGTTATATACAATGGTAAGTCTAAACATATTCGTCGTAGACATAATACCGTGAAACAGTTGCTCTCAAATGGAATTATCTCTATTGACTTTGTATCGTCAAAGGATAATTTAGCGGATCCGCTTACTAAAGGTTTAAGTGGAGAGCGTCTAAACTGCGCATCGAGGAGAATGGGTCTAAAAGCCTAACCTTACCGAGTCAGCTTAATGGAAACCTCACTTAGCGACTGGAGATCCCACGGACTAAGTTCAAGAGGAAAAACTAGTTATGATTGACTCAGCAAGTAAGCACTTGGGAGCTTGACTCCAATCCATTCCTAAGGTGCACATAAGTGCTTTTCTACAAGTGGATTAAGGATAAGCTTAATGCTTTTAATGATGCCTATATCTTGTTACTAAATAAGTGGAGTAGAGTAGACTACTCTTAATAGGACGATCACCTATGTGAGTATAGAGTTGGGTCGGCTCTTTGGGAATTTCTATAGAGGCTGTTATTCCCTAAAGATACTCTCTGAAACCAAGAATGTCCAGGGCCAAAACGGACACAACTGAGAACCAAAGTTAATTTGGAAAGTCACTGTGCGAAGCTTGTTGACTTGGCTTACACTAATGGCTAACAGTTCAAGACCTAGTTCACTGATTAGTCAGTAAGTTCGATAAAGCTTTCGCTATGAAAGGTTCAAGACCTAGTTCACCTATCCTGATGCAGTTTCTTTTCTAAAGTACCTTTCACAATAGAGTCAGTCTCTTTGTGTGTCATTTCCTTGAATCTCCATTCATTGTGGGGGATTGTTAGAATATGAAGAATATAAATGTGAATCTTTGAATTGAATTATGGCGAGATCCGTTGATCGAATCAATTGGATGATGGTTGGAGTGTGTTCTCCTTCCATTGAGGATGAACGTGATATATTCACATGTTCAATTCCGACTTCGAATGAATGAGATATTCAAGTCTAAAGATTGCCTAATTCAAAGCCAAAATGAGACTAAAGGTAGCTAAAAGCATTTAGTCCCACATTGGCCATGGGATGGAAGTTCATTGTGTTTAAATAGAGAAAATTGAGAACAAAGGGCGTGCCCTTTGGATACTTGGAGTTTTCGCGCGCGATTGGGAGGGAACTATGCCCACACATGCGCGCGTGCCGCCGCTGGCAGCGGCGGCCGACCTGCGCCAGCGCCGGTGCCGGGCCGGGCTCGTGCTCGGGATCGCGTCTGGGTCTGAGTTCGGGTTCGGGTTCCCTACCCGGCCTGGTTCTTTTTGAATCGGGTCTCACGGGTATGGGTTGCGAGCATACCCGCTCCACTACCCGAACCAGACCCGCTCCACTATCCGGATCCGAACCGCCCCGCCAACGGACCCGCTCCGCGTCAGTTGGACAGCTAACAGTTGTGACTGTTGGGTGCGTCAGTTGGATAACCAACAGTTGTGGGTTGAAAGGTTGCAACCTTTCGTTGGGTTCGGACCCGTTGGCCCCTCCTGGAGCGCTACAAATAGAGCTCCGGATTCTCAATTGAAACACACCAAATCAGAAAAACTCTTCTCTCTCTATACGTTATGAACTGCAAAGCAAGTTGCTGCGTTCTGAACTGGGAAGTGGAGTTCTGAAGCAACTTCCAGCGAGAAGTGAGAAAGTCAGTTTTCGAAGCGACTTCCAAAGAAGATTCTGCAAAATTCGTTCTGAAAGAGGGCTCAGAAAATTCAACAGATTCTTAAAATAGAATTGTTGTCTGAATCTGAGACTTCTGAAGAAGAATATTCTTCAACCTTCCTTCGTCTTATACAGTGGGTGCTCCTCCAAAGTAAAGGCAAATATTCACCCGAAATTTGTCTTTGTCCTGCTGCTTCAACGATCCTGTGAAGGTACTGGTTAACTACGGTTCGACCGTACGGTGATTTGGTAGTGCTATCCAAATACCGTGAAGGAGTGTTGTATCTTGGAAGACCAGCGTCCAGTAACCCGTTAGCACCAGTGTGGAGGACGTAATTGTCTTAAGGAGATTCGCTCTAAGCGTACCTCACTCCAAGTACTGTATAAGTGAATTAATTTCTTTATACAAGGGATATACTGATATTCAGTATATCGAGACTGATTTAGATTCAGTCTAGTTGGTGTTTAACCAAGGAAGGAAATTGAAAGGTGGTTCTTAAATTCTATTGAACGGAAAACCTCCCACCTGATATTTATCGACCTGGCCAATTAGATTGTTGATATTTCAGTGATCTTGAATAGTTGTCAGATTGATTCCTGTTAAGCAGAATCTAACATCATCATCATTAAACATAAACTGAAGCCGTCAATTTGGTGATATTATATAATAGAAATTATAAACTCTTTTAGTCCTACATCAGAATCTAATCCCAAACCAATCTTAGGGCCTGTTTGTTTCGTTGCAAAACGTCGCAAGTCGTAAGTCGTAAAATGAGAATGGAAAAAGTGAACTGTAGCAGAGAAAATATATTGTGTTTTACGGCGTTTGGTTGATAAAGTGAAGTGTAAATGGAAAAGTATATTGTGTTTTACGGTGTTTGGTTGATAAAGTAAAAGTGTAAATGGTAAAGTATATTGTGTTTTACGGTGTTTGGTTGGTAATGTAAAAGTGTAAGTGGGAAAGTTGACCACAAAATTAACTTTAGCAGTGATTTAAATATTATAAATACTATTAAATTAAATCTACTATTGCAAATTAAATTGTATTAATAAATTTGAGATAAAAAATTAATAATCTTAATATTTTATTTATAACAATAATATTAATAAAATATTGATATAAATAGTGAAATATTACTAAAATATTAACTAAATAAATAATATAAAATTTTAAGAAAATCTAAAGAACATTAATAAAATTTTAAGAATACTAATAAAATATAAATATTAAAAAATCTTACAAAAATAATAAAATATAGTTATAATATTATAATATTAAAAATACTTGAAAATTATTATAATATAAATTTTATTATAATTTTATTGTAATATTATAGAAATATAAAATTAACAAAGTAAAATATAATTATAATTTAATAATAAATTATCATTATAGTATTATTATACTGAATTATTATTACAATATTAACATAATAAAATATTAATATAATAATAAAATTTATTATGATATTAATAAAGTAATTTTTTATATTAAAAAATAAATAATTAAATATATAATAATTTTATATTAAAGTATAATATTGTTATATTAATAAAATATTAACTCTAAATAAAATAATAAAAAATGGAATAAGTAATAATAAAGTATTAAATAAAAATATTAAATTAAAATAGTAAAATATTAAATATTAAAACAATATTAAAAACAATAAAAAAATTAAAGATTAAAAATATAAAATAATAAAATAATTAAATAAGAAATTGAACACTATTTAAAATATTAAATTATATATTGATTATCAAGTAACTGTTTTGAACTGTAAGTGTACTACAAGTGAGAGTTACATGACCACAAAATTAACTGTAGCAACTGCAAGTGAGAAAATATGAGTGTAAAAGTGATATTTACATGACCACAAATTTAACTGTAGCAACTGCAAATGGGAAAAGAAGAGTTGCATTTTGCAACTTGTTTTTCAGCGAAACAAACAACGGAAAATGGAAAAGAAGTTTTACGACTTGCGTTTTGCGGCGTTTTGCGGTGAAACGAACACGCCCTAAGTCTATGGAAACTGCAAGTCAACAGTTGATATTTTTACAAGCAACAACGACCTCAAGACAATTAAAAAGAAATTTCTGAGATTTCCAAGAGAAAAACAGAACTATTGTATACTCAACAAATTCGAATGCAAGATAGCATGTCATTATAGAACAGTACTAACCTGTGCAACTGTGCATGGTGACAGTGAAAGCGTTGAACACAATCCTTGGAAGATGGGGGTGGCCGGCTGCAGCATCCTGGAACATCAGCGGCGAACCATGCAGCGGAACAGCCACCGACACCACCGACTTCGTCAACTCGGGCATCAACCCATTCATCAAATGTGACTGCAACCAGACAGTTTGCCATATCACCAAACTGTAATTACTCAGTCTCTAACACAAATTTATGATAGCAAATCTGAAAGAAGTATGTGCATGCAATAACGATAGCAAAATGATGTGACTGTTTCAGTCTCTTTAACTGTATACATCCAAATAATGTCCTCTCGCTGAATCAGTAACAAAAGAGATACTTTCATCCACCAACTTGTAATGAAACAGATGACCAGTTCGTAACAAAAGAGATACTTTCATCCACCAACTTGTAATGAAACAGACAACCAGTTCTAGTGATCATTCAATGTACTCTGAATGTTCTTAACAAGTAGCGAAAGAAACTCTTGTGACTTTTGTAAACATCCAAAAGGGCCTTAATAATGATTTGTTTCAAGACACACGACCCTACAACCACGCGATCAGAGACCAATTCTGCATAGGCAGTACCAACAACCTTCTCCTGGTCAGATTGCGACCACCATTTGAGTTAATGCCACACCCCGGTTGAGCTGTCAAAGTCTTGGCCTATTGCCTTAAGATCTTCGACAACTTGGGTCTGACACTTCACAATACTGTTGTGAAGTAGGTAGAGATTCTCCTAATTACGATAACAATCATACTCGCATAACGCTGAATTCTGTCAGAATTTTCAATTTTGAAAGTGCCATATCAGTGATACACTGATCTTTGGGGGATGCTCCCATAAGTCTTTGTGTTAATCTGTGGCTTTTTCTAACACAAACTTGATCAGTCAAATTGTTTTGTGAAAGAAAATTTAATAAAACCACATGAAATTATATGACATATAAAACCAGAACCGAAGGATACAAAATGATAACAGAGAAGTAAACTAATTAAACAGTTAATTTTCCTATCAACAAGTTAACAATAACAACAGAAGACCTAATACTCACCTAGAAATTGCCAGTCCACGTGATAGGAATACAATAGTTTCATTTTAGCTTCTAGGTTTCTTTGCTTTTGTTATATGACCAATTGTACTAACTGATATGCATGTCTTCAGGAGAGTATATGCTTTGGATGTGGTTGGCACTATTCCTGAAGAGCTCAAGGATCTACCTTTTCTCAATAATCTGTACGATTTCTCGCAATTCACCACCTCCCTTTACTATTTGCTGTGGTTTCAGAAACGTAAATTTTGCGTTGAGATTCACTGTGAAATTGGCCAATTTCGATGAGGTCACATAATATTTGTTCATTTCATTTGTATATTCATTTAATCGTCACCATGCATATCTGAATAAAGTGGACCTCCGGCCCTCCCGTACCTCTCCCATCACAATCAAGTGCTCTACCAACATTTCAAACTGCCATGATGTATGACTTATAACAGATTTTCTAGGAAATCATTATGCGAAAAGAAGCACAGTTTTTGAATCAAAAGTGGGGAAACCTACCCTGTTTCATTAAAAGCATGTCACAAAATGTGCATACAACTCGTACAAGGAACAAAATACACAAGAGAAATAAGATACAAATTCAAAAGAGAGCACATAATGATGCTCGAAGGAAGGAGGTACAAACCGTATCAGCACCACTAAATGGGGCAATGAATTTGCATGATCACAATATACAAGAGTACTACTCCATGCTGGCCGGACAGACGCGGCATGTGCTGGAACTAGCGAATTGATATGTTTTCTCCTAAACTAGTACAGTTACTGGCCAATATGAATGCAGTCTCAAACACCAAATTTGTAGCTTCCATAATAGTCCTGCAAGACTCCAAACTTTCTATCACAAGGGTCCTCTTCAACAAAACTTACTCAGAAGATTACCATGTGTGGTTATTCTAACAGACAGAAGTTTTTTTTAATCTCTTTCAGGGATATAGGTCAAAACTACTTGACTGGACCATTTCCTGCATTCCTCGCAAATTTAACCTCGATGCAGTATTTGTAAGATATATTTCTGAACACATTCTAATGGTTATAGATGGATTATGAATGCTGATTATATATGCTTCTAAACATTCAGGAACTTGGGGCACAATGCATTATCTGGGCCCGTCCCTCCCGAGCTGGGGAATCTTCAAAAGCTTGTTTCACTGTAAGAAACCGATATCCAGTATACATTGTTAGTCATTTCATATGTGGGATGATGCTTATATTGTATTTCTTCATGTCTAGAGAAGTATACAGGATGCATAAAATATGCAATTGACCACACAATATAATTCTAGTCTAGTGGATAAAGCATGTATGTAATAAACTTTAGTAGAAGAAGCATGTGTTAGAGATTTATTCAAGGATATTTGCAATATATATTGTTGACAAACGTATCATGCACACTTTGATATTATATGGACTCAATTTAACTCGTGTTTTTAGATGGCATATCCATTCATGACAACTGAAACTGCAAATTCAAGTATCTGGCTTAAATTAACCTGGGGCTGCTTAGAGAAGCAATTGAGTTTGTGTCAATGTGTGTGTGTGTGTGCACGTGTGCGCCAGGGTTTTTGTTCTGCTTGGTGAAAGTGACAAAATAGGACCCTGTGAAGTAACCTTCATTTATTACATATTGGCCCAAGTAGTTACCTCTTGAGATACATTTATTAATCTCACATTTGTGTCAATTTGTTATAACTCTTTCAAAATTGCATTATTTAGCTTTTTTTTACTAGTATTTTAATTTATTGCAATAGAAACAATAAGTTTGACTTTCTTATTGATTTTGCAGGGGCATAGGAACAAACTATTTTAGTGGATCACTCCCTCCTCAGTTTGGAAACTTGAAAAATCTAGAACAATTGTTAAGTTTCTATGCTTTTATTTCTTTTAATATATCTATGTTGAGAATCATTGTGTACACCTCTCACTCGCACTAATTCTAAAAATCTTCTTTTGTCGACAGATACATAGACAGTAGTGGATTAAGTGGTGAATTGCCATCAACTCTTTCAAATCTCAAGAAAATGAAAATCTTGTAAGCCCTGTATATTCCATTTTTACATGTTAAGGTGGCTGAATATTTAAGTGACTTATCCTTGTGTCATTATCATTTAGGTGGGCATCGGACAATAACTTCTCCGGAAAAATACCAGATTTTGTTGCAAGTTGGACAAACCTGAATACTCTGTAAGTATGATGACTAGTTTCTAAACGCTTTGTTAGTTTTTGACTTCTTATTTTTTTCTTCACTTCAAGTTCTAGTAAGCAAAATACCATATTTGGGTCATCATAACCATCCCTTTTCCAACAATATTCACCCGTATCTAGTATTTGAACCCTAAATCTCCTTAGAAACTTCTGCTTTAACAATACAGTAAGCTCCACTTGGTCACTGAAACCAAATATTACCTGATATTGAACTTAATTTGTCCAATATCATACGAGTTTCTAAAACGCATAACTAAGAGCAACGTCAAGGCAAGATTCATTACTAATGCCTTTGTGAATGACGGTTAGACCATTCACAGATTGTTATCAGCAAACAATATTACAAATAGAATGATAACTTATTGAATATGTTGCTACCTGAATAACGGAACAGAAAATTTCTTTGCTGCTAATTCCATTGCAATAATATTTAAGAAAATTTCATTTGCAACAGATGAACATAGTCACCAAACTTCTAATTAAGCTTTAAGATTTTTCTTGGAGAGGCTTTTTAGTAGTTCATGTTTCTTTCTTCAGTCTATTTGCACAATTTCCATTGAAATATTTAGTTCTATTTCTGTCACAAATATGGATGATTGCAAAAATCTCGGTTATGCTCTAATTGTGTGAATATTCTTTTAGGAGGTTCCAGGGGAACTCTTTCCATGGTCCAATTCCTTCAAGCTTTTCTAATCTCACCAAATTGTCTGATTTGTAAGTGTTTAGCTCACTCTCCACTTTATTTTGCACAATATATACTTGCATACTGAGATAGTTTGCATTTTGTTATGGTGCAGACGTATTGGAGACATCGTAAATGGGAGCTCTTCATTGGAATTTATAAGTAATTTGACATCTTTAACGATCCTGTAAGGCCACAAAACTTTAAAACCACAACTTATAATTTAGCTTCTAGTTTCTTGCCACAAATTAATTTACAATACTGTACTTTTCCCTCAAAAAGTATACAATATGGTATTTTTCTTCACTGCAGGATCTTAAGGAATAGCAAGATATCTGATGTTATGCCATCAAACTTTGGGTCATTCAAAAGTTTACAGAAATTGTGAGTAATTGAATTCAATGGATTATTTAATATCCACGGATTTTAAATTTGCGAGAAATGTAATGTATTATATTGGATTTCATATTTACTTTTGAAGGGATTTGAGCTTCAACAGCATAACTGGCGTACTTCCTCAATCTCTCTTCAACTTGGGTTCTCTCAACTTCTTGTAAGAAATGTCTTGTCTTAATTTACAAGCAAACTTCTAATATATGTTCTTTCTCATGCTTCTACGCATTTTTCAAATCTGTGGATCATTTTCTAACCAATTTGAGTTCATGTTTGAGCAGATTCCTTGGAAATAATAGCTTATCTGGGAACTTGCCCACCGCAAAGATCAAATCACTTTCCAATATGTATGCCCTTAAACTCTTTCTACTACAGTATGGCTGCTTTTATAACATCCCACTTTTAGTGGCAGCCACTTGACCATGTTGGTTGTATTGATTGCACCCTATGTAGCACATGTACTTTCTATTATGAAGTAGACACCTGTGTCAAACACCGACGTTTTTTTGGATGCTTCTTGAACTTATCCTCAATCATATAGAGATCTTAATTTAGGTCACTTGTTAGACCTTTATTGGACACATGTTCTACTCTCTCTTACACTTCTTTTTTCGCATTACATATTTGAGATACTTATTTACTTTCCCTTATGCATCAAAGATTGTAGTTTAGTGAGACAAAAAATGTCATAAAAATACTAATTTGTGTATAACTATGATAAGTTTAAGTATGTTTCAATATAAGAATTCAGAGTAACTACATTGAACTATGTGTGATCTTTTGGATGTAAAAAATATGACTATGCATATATATGCACTTTTATTATTATTTATTTACATATTCTAGTGTCATATCACCATGTCTCCGTATTCTACTTTTTTAAGAAATTGTCGTGTCCCACGTCCGTGTGTGGTTTGTGTCGTATTCATGTCTCATGTCTGTGTTTATTCTTCTTAAGTTGCAGCTCTGTACTACTGAATTCCTTTGCATAAAATTACTGATTCCATATTTCATCTTTTTGCTTGCAGAGATCTATCATACAATCAACTCTCCGGAAGCTTTCCTCCCTGGGTCAGCGAAAATAACCTGCAACTGTATGTTGGAAGGGCAGAAATTTTTTCTTAGTACTGCTTTAGCAACATAAGAGCACATGTATTTTGGATTTGATCACTGAGTTAGCAATAACTTATTTATCTGACATTTCTAAGCTACAAGAAAAGGAACCCAGTTACATTCCCATTAATAGAGTAGAAAAGCTCTTATTGCTATATAGGGGAAAGATTATACGACTTTTCATTTGCATACTGCTTACTATGGGCTTTGACAACTTTCCTAGCATGCACTAACAAAAAGACAGGTAAAAGATATCCCAAGATAAAACAAGTTTAAAGGTAATAAGTAATAACATTAATTGATTTAAAATTCATTTGACTTTTCAAATTATGTCATGTTATCAATCATTTAATCAGGGTTAGGGCAAGCATCAAGAGTCTTAAAACAAATAGATGGATGCATATTAAGAACTAACCTTACACAACATACAATATTAACTTCTTGTTCTTACTAACTTCTTTTGTATTATTCACAGGAACTTGGTCGCCAACAATTTCCTCATAGATAGCTCTAATAACAGGTGCTTATGCTTGCCCTATGTTTCACATAATATTTTCTGAGAATATTCATGATTTCACTGGACAAATTACATAAATAGAATTGTAAGCATACATTCAGGCGTTAAGATTTTTAACTTCTTACTCTTGGATACATATCTTGTAAATCTTTGATCTATGTAGATATAGTATAACTAATAGGATCCACTTAGGAGAAGTATCCTATCCACCTATCCTAGTACCCTGGGTACGTGTGCGTCTATTTCATTGAAGTTTCGGTGCAACATAGCCTTACAATAATTATTGCCTTGTCATTCAACTTATTTCTTCACTCTTGTTCATCTATATTCTCTAAACTTGGCATCTATTAAGCATAAACACTTTAAAGTGAGTGCATGTCCATGTCAGACACGTATCAAACACCAATACTTAGCCGACACATATCAAACACTTTGAAGCCTAGTTAGATTTTAAAAAACCATAAAATTTCCAACGCCCTGTCATCTTTAAATAAAATCTAAAAAACATGTGTTGGATATCTAAAAGTCACATGTCGCTTAAATAAACATGAAAAAGACTATCTGATGTGAAACGATGACATGTGTGAATCAGAAATCAGTGATAGAATTAAACTTCGCTACATTTCACCAGCAAAACGATCTTGGATAGAAAAATAGTTAAAACTAATATGCAAAAGATGGATTTAATAAAATATGCAGTTGCAATCGTACCATTCTAAATCTAAAATAAAATGATACAATTACTCAGTTACGATGGCACAATTTTATAAAATCAATATATATGACCAACAAATGCAAGGTGAAATAGAATTACATAATCTCACTATATGGGAGCAGCAGATAAAGCTAACAGAGAATAATTATCAACCCACAAATAAGAAATCGTGTTAAGAAAAGTTACCTACTGAGAATCATAGAGATCTTAGTGACTTGTAATTGATGTCGGTGCGTAGATCTCATCGTCACGAGCTCAACGGCTCAAAAATACCTGAAACGGACGCCAAAATTGAAAGTTACGATCTGAAAATGAGATCAGCTTTGATAACGGGTTTGTTTTATTGCTCGAATCCGTTACTGTAGCAATCGGCACGAGAACTGTAGCAATTGGGCGCGGTACTGTAGCAGCCAGGTTATAACTTCAACCCGAAATTTCTTCTCTGAAACTGTAGCAATTCGGGTCCCAGTCGGGTGTCTTTTCTAAAACTCGTTTTCTTCTCTAACACACTTCTGATGGGTTTTTTCTTTACTTTCCTAGAAGGGGTCGGATTGGGCTTGTGATGATGATGGCGATGGAGAGGCGAGTTCAGGGAATAGATGCGCTACCGAATGTGCTGGTATACCGATGATGAGGTGAGGATGACAGGGTTCTTGGGTGTATTGTAGACGTCGACGAGGATAATGGGAAGAAGTGGTGGCGTCGATGGGTTCACAAGAGGAAGTAGATGCCTGGATGAAGAGGCGCACCGTGGGTTAAGAGTGAGAAGAGAGAAACGAGATATTGGAGAAATCAGGTGCGTGAGGTTGAAGACGGTTGAGATGGTAGCGCTGCAGGAGGAATAGTTTGGTGGCAGAGTTGTTGTGAAGGGATGGATTGTGGTCAGTTGAGGGATGATGGTGTTGTTGCTATCAAACAGAGAAGGAGAGGGGAGATGAGGGAGATGCACTGTGGTGATGTCGCGGTGGTGCAAGGATGGGGAAGAGGGCGGTGACGATGATGTTGTCGATGGATGTCAAGGGGTGGAAATTGTTAGGTTTGAAGAGGAGAGAGAAGATAATCAGAGAGAGAATCACAGAGAGAAGGGGATGACGACTGGGAAAAGAGAGAACCCAGATTAGGAATTAAGAAGATACTTAGAAAAATTTCTAAACAATTAGAGATAAACTCAAATCTCATATAACAATTGTTTATTTCAATTCTTCATTAATTAAAAAAAATTCAAAGTAAGAGTCTATTAACAGACTTACAAGTTTGTAGTTTCAAACCACAACCAATATGGTACTAAATAAAATATACAACTCCTAATAAATCAAAACACAACTAAAAAGAGAAAAGTGCATAAAGAAAAACACATAAAAGTCTTCAACTGCTTGAATCAGTCTAGATTGGAATTCTTCTGTCTGTTTCAGCTCTTGATATCCGCATCACCATCTCTTCGATGTAAGCAAGTATGTTAGTAGAATCTAAATATATCATGAATTAGGTGACATCTTAGTTAGATTTTTTAGATTTTTTTTGTTTTGCTAGTTACTTTACTAGAAGTTATGAATGTAAATTATTTAGATTTTAATTTTAATTTTCATTTACTTTTAATAGAACACATCTTAATCACTACAGATTTTGATATGTATATAGATTTACACATACACATAGTTATATCACTATATCGCTGTATCTTATATTTTAAGGATTTTCTTTCCTTCGTGTCTGTGCTCATGCTTCGTAGCTTGGCATTGACATTATTTTTTATTTCTTCCAAATAATAGTTAACTGAATCAAACAGCTGCAATAGGAAAACAAAGTGGGATGATACTGAGATATTATGGCTAATGGCTTGTAATTCTGTTCTGTACCTAGTGACTCGTATCATGGTAAGAAAGAAATCAATTAGAGGATAATCCTTTCTTGTTCTTGTGTGCAGTGTTGTACCTTCAGGATTAAACTGTCTTCAGAGAAACATGCCATGCAGTCTTGGTTCTCCAATATGTAAGTTATATCCTTTCTTTCTCTTCATGCTTTTTTCTATTAATTGACAAAAGGAGATCAATTCCCTCCCCAAAATCTTAGGTAATAATAGCAAGTTCTTTTTTACTGATTACAGATTCATCTTTCGCGATAAATTGTGGTGGCAGTAAAACTATAACATCTTCTGATGGAACCGAGTATGATATTGACAATGCTAATCTCACTACTGCATCATATTATGTGACGGACACAACCAGATGGGGTGTTAGTAGTGTTGGAAGCTTTGCCGATGCCCCTGGTAGTAATTATATAATTTCAAGCTTATCCCAATTCCAAGCCACTCTGGATCCGGAATTGTTTCAACAACAAAGGATGTCTCCCTCATCTCTAAGATACTATGGCCTTGGTCTTGAGAATGGAAACTACAGTGTTAAATTGCAATTCGCTGAGACAGCCTACCCTGATCCTCCTACATGGAAGAGTGTAGGGAGAAGGGTATTCAACATTTATGTTCAGGTAATTAAACAAAATATTTCGACAAATTGGTTCTTTAAAAGGATTACATGTACGAATCTGGCATTAGATAATGCAAACACTCGTAACTGAAACAGCAAACCCTTTATCCCAATTCTATAAGGTATCAATTGGTCATATTTCTGGAAATTGGTCACTTCGGTTCTTTTCTTTTCCCATTCTTTTGCAATGTGGTTCTTATTTTCTTTTTGAAACATATGGTTGTCCACCACCTTTCTCCCCTATTTTCATGCATAAATGCTTATATTGATTGCTACTAGCAACTATATGCATGCTATCTTGGTTCTAGTGTAACCTAAAGCGAGAGAAATGAGAGCATCCCTTCGTCAACATCCAAAATTCTCTCACTTTTCTAGATATTCTTTACTGGCCAATCTCATCTTGATTCAACATCATTTCAGGGAAAACTAGTAGAGACAGACTTTGATATAAAAAAGGCGGCTGGTGGAGTCTCTAAAAAAGCCGTCGAGAGGGCGTACATAGCTCCTGTCAGAAACAACTTCCTTGAAATACATTTCTTTTGGGCTGGAAAGGGTACTTGCTGCGTTCCTACTCAGGGCTACTACGGCCCTTCCATTTCTGCCATTAGTGTCTCTCCTTCCGGTATGAATATTTACATAAACTTCCCTTAGATAAGATAAACAGCTACGCTACCTTGTTGTTTCTTATGATTGAAATTTTTCTTCAGACTTCACTCCTACTGTTTCCAACAAACCGCCTAATACCTCTTCAAAAAGCAATACCGGTCTGATCGTGGCGATTGTAGTTGGTGTTGGAGTATTAGGATTTCTAGCTATAATTGGAGTTCTTATATGGAGACAGAGGAAAAGAAGGCTTAGCAAGGATGATGAAGGAGGTATAAACTAGAAGATGAATGAAATGAATTTTATGCATCTGGATTATATTTATTTATTAATTTATTATGCATCTGTTTATATTTATTGATTTCTTTCTTTATTTCTTTCTTTCCAGAGTTGTCAGGGATGCTCATTCGACCAGACACTTTCAGTTATGCTGAAATGAGGACTGCTACAAATGACTTCAACCCTGCTAATCTCCTAGGAGAGGGAGGATTTGGAGCTGTATTCAAGGTCTGTCTTTTACTTCTATCACTTGTATTTTTTGAAGCGGAAGCCGGTCTTGATCCTGGGTGAAGAGAGAGAACCAGCTCCTTTTCTACCCCCTCCTAAGCCAAAAGAGTGTATCCTCATAGTCATTTGTCATCTATCAGTTTCCAATTCACATCTAGTTGGAAGTCAACCTGATTCCTATCCTTTGTTCTAAAACAAAATCCAATTCACATCCGTTTTCAAAAAATGACTGAAGCGAACACAAAATAAGAATGCTTTGCAGCGGTATATCTCAATGACATTGTTTTATGTAGGGTAAACTCACTGATGGAAGGTTAGTGGCTGTGAAACAATTGTCAGTGCAATCTCACCAAGGGAAGCAGCAATTCATGGCAGAGATCGGGACTATATCCGCAGTGCAACATCGAAACCTTGTGAAGTTGTATGGTTGCTGCATTGAGGGAGACAAGAGACTAGTGGTTTATGAGTACTTGGAGAACAAAAGTTTAGATCAGGCTATCTTTGGTATAAATTAACAGAACGAGACACTTAACAAACGATGCATCATTAGGATTCAAAGATATAAATGAATTATACATAATGGTGTTCTCTGGATTGCAGGAAAGAGTGACCTACAGTTGGATTGGGCTACTCGTTTTGACATATGTTTGGGCACTGCAAGAGGTCTAGCATATCTCCATGAAGAATCAAGGATAAGGATCGTACATAGAGATGTCAAGGCTAGTAATATACTCCTTGATGCTGATCTAAACCCGAAAATATCAGATTTTGGTCTTGCTAAGCTTTATGATGATAAGAAGACTCACATTACAACCAGGGTTGCTGGTACAATGTAAGTCCAATTAGTTTCATAAATAAATTTACTTTCACTATTTGTCTCTCTTAAAGTACCTGCAGGAGCTAAATCTCTATTCTAAACAGTGCAGTTTCCATATTTCTTTTAGCTCCTGTACTGTCTTTATCCTCTAGAAAGCTAATTGCTAGATTTGATTACTGATATAGTGTGTGCGTGTTGTATCAGTGGTTATCTCGCACCAGAGTATGCCATGAGAGGGCATCTCACAGAAAAAGCTGATGTATTTGGATTTGGGGTAGTTATTATGGAGGTTCTTAGTGGAAGACCGAATGCAGATACGTCACTTGATGAGGAAAAGATTTACCTTCTTGAATGGGTAAGTCGAATATTATTCCAAATAGCTGACACACATTAACATGGAATACACAGATGAGGAGTATTTAACTGTCGAGCCACATTGATCTAAGAAGTTAAAAAAAAGTAACAATAAAGGTCTATACTTGCTTTAATTTTGTTCTCGAGATACTTAAGGTGATAAATGACACCTGATAGCTAGGTCAATCCTGTTGGGATTTAGATCGAACAAATAGTCCCACATCGGCTAGACATGGGGATGGTCTTGGATTTATAAGGATTTGGGCAACTCCACCTAAAAGGCTAGTTTTTTGGGATGGTGCCCCGAGTCCTTCAAGTGGTATCAGAGCCATGCCCCAAACTTAGTCGTGTGTGTGGGTGATGTTCGACGATGTATAGATCCCCCAATGGCGCAAAGGCGCAATGGGCCTGCCCACCCCACTGGCGCAAAAGGCCCCTGTGAAGCTAATGTTTGGCTCTCGAGAAATTTGACAGTGGTTCTCGTAGAGGAGTGACCGACTGCAGTTGGTACTTCACATAAGGCGTGCCGTCCTCTCACGCAGTGAAGAGTTGGATCTCGATGGAGCATTTGATCTTCACACCATCTCCGATGTGAAGATAGTCGAGCTGAGACTTTGTTCGAGGGGGGATTGTTGGGATTTAGGTCGAACAAATAGTCCCACATCGGCTAGACATGGGGATGGTCTTGGGTTTATAAGGATTTGGGCAACTCCACCTAAAAGGCTAGTTTTTTGGGATGGTGTCCCGAGTCCTTCAAATCCTCACTGGTCGGAAATGATCAGGTTTTGAATCAAAAACAAAAAAACTTAAATCCTCCTCGATACTTTGGAAATATTAAGCACCAGCTTAATTTATCCAATAATCTATTTAAACACGGATAACCAAGCTCTTAGTTCAAATTATAATATCTTCACTTGTCAACTAATTTATTTCTGGTAATTAGTGCCGAAGTAATATGATCCAGTAGCTCTCCTAATTTTTTTTTTTCAAGTGAACTATGATACGCTGAAATACTTTATATTTAGGAATAATGGCCATCAACTTGCTTTCTATCTTTCTTTTCGTTTCCTATTCATAACAATTTACACTAAGCAAAAAAAACAAGAACAGAGTGAGGTGGATATTCACCATCTTTTAACACCTACAACTCAAACGATAAGGTTCACAGTGAAAATGATAAACCCATTGGACAAGAGTACCATCACAATCGGATCAGCAAGAAAAACACATTTAGAACTCCCATCTTCATCTTTGCAAGGAAACAGAAAAACTAGGCAATAACTTACAGATCTCTGTATTCTCACAGGCATGGCGTCTACACGAGAACATGCGTGACCTGGAGCTGATAGACCCAGGACTATCATCATTTAATGAGAGAGAGGCGAGACGGCTTATTGGTGTAGCTCTTCTTTGCACTCAAGCATCACCGATGCTACGGCCACACATGTCAAGGGTGGTGGCTATGCTGACAGGAGACATTGAGGTGTCTGAAGTCACAACAAGGCCTGGCTACTTAACGGAATGGCACTTGAAGGATTTGAGCAGCAATTTCATGAGTAGTGACTTCTCAAAAGCATCAAACTCAAACTATAGCCAAGAAAGCGGAACGTCAAGCACAAGCATGCTAGTCAGGTATAGCCCTTCACCTTCACCATCTCAACCACTGATGAATTCAGTCATCAGTGAAGGAAGATGAACAATGCTTCACACAGATTCTACTCTGCGAGAATGTAGAGATTATATACTGTACATGTAAGATAAAGAAGGAGAAGAACACTTATTTGTGTAATGATAAGATACTACTGGTTATAGTTCTTGATTGTATTTATATATACATATTGATCTCATGTTTACACTGATTTAGAAGAAATAATATGAAATATTGATTGAGAGAGAGAATGGAAAACACATGGTAAATAAGTCCCATGTGTTTCTATCTTCATTAAGAGATTTTTAAGATCTGCTTGATTTCATTAGGGGTTTCTTTCACATGGATCACATATTTAACATGAGTCACATATTGTAATTGATATCTCTAACCCCCGGTTCGAAAAAATTGAAAACTTGTTCTTCAGCATAGAAAATCTTAATGAGCTTATTATAGAATTTTCTCTAACAACAACCAAATACTGAAAAATTTACTAACCAATTCTCAAGTTTTAAAGAAAACTAATACCACTTCTTCACTTTTTCGCTTCCTCACCTCCACTCGAAACCAAACGGGCACATTATAGAATTTCCTCCTCCTACAATTTTCAAGCTTTAGAATAATGAAAACAACTCAAAACCTGACAAAAATTGATTCCTTAAATATTTTTTTTACATGAGATGAGACATCAGGCCAGATTTCAAAGCTTGTGTGTTCACCCCCAAACAGGCCATAGGCTCGAAGATTCAAGAATGACGTAGATCGGGGCCAAGTTCTAGCTACAAAGTTGTCCTTGTGACCCTACATGCATGTGTGTACGTGTATGTACTCCAAAGGACAAGGGCAATTCACACGCCTACCCTCCAATTTATAGCATCAAGACTTTTGTCCACACACAAAGAGCCCTCTCTCTCTCTCTCTCTCTCTCTGCGTCCCAAATGCCGATGTTTGATTTGAGGTGCTCTTGATTTGATTTTAATGATGGTCACCTTGTAGTCCTACTGTTTCTCCCTTTTCTTCTATTTATTTATTTATTTATTTATTTTTTTGATAAAATCTTGTGAAATCACAAGTAACATCTGAAATTTTACCTAATTACCAGGTTCAGAATCGGTATGAAATTTATGAGTAGAATATGAATATAGAAAATTTAAAACTGACATAACTCGCTATCAGTCATAACTCATAAGAGACATATTAGACAATAAATTGGCAATTTTACCTGATTACCCGGTCTCAAACTGAACCAATCCAATCCAAAAGGATCAAAACCGATCCTGAACATTCATGAATAGGGTAGGATATAGAAAATCCGAAATCGACCTGCCCCGTTAACCGGCCTTAATCACAAGTCACAATTAAACCATCTTAGACTCAGTCAGATTGACTTGTATTGGGTCAAGTTTGAAATGTGAGCCCATGGGTCAACAGGCTGCAGTGTCCTAGGCTGGGCCATAATATCAAATGGGCCTTAATTTTTGTGATTTGAACTTGAATCAATTGGTGTGATCTAAGAATCCGACAAACACTATTTTTTTCCTCCTCTCTTTGAGAATGTATCATGCCATCCAAAGACCACTAACAAATTTTAGATTTCCTTTTTTTATTCCCCCCCTTTACTTTCCTTTGTTTTGCTAGTTTGAGAATTGGTCCTGGTTAAAAGTTCGAACTTAAGAGCATCCATAAACTTGCACACGAATAATGCCATTATACAAGGGCTTGGCCCATCCTTAGGCCCATTTGTAGTGCAGACTTGATCAATTCAATCTGGACCAAACCAATTCTCACCCTTTCAACCTCAAGCATGTCACAGCCTGTGATCGCTCTATTTATTGAAAAGTTTAAGAGACAAAAGGACTGAGACAGAGTCCTCGCGTTCTGCTAAAAAGTTTTTAACAAAAGCACGATACGGACCAAGGAATTACCACCGGGCCGAAGCAATTTTCTCAATGGGCCGCACTTGGGCTATAGAATGTCCATTCTCTTTTAATTTGTGGGCCCGCTCTCTTTTCCCTGCCCCCAAACCTGTCATCAGCATCATTATTAGGGTTGGCTAACGGGACGAATCGGGTTGATTCGTCCCGTCGGCCCAACGAATCCGTGACGAGATGGGTTGGACCCGTCTCGTCACGGATTCGACGAGACGGGTTGAAAACTCGGGTAACTTACGCGGATTCGCCGAGACGGGTTGGACCCGTCTCGACAATTTTTATTTTTTTTTTAATTCGAATTTTCTTAAATTTTTAAATATAAAGTTATAAAGAAATTAGGAAAAAAAATAGTAAAAAAAGATGAAAAAATTTAAAAAATTGTCTAAAATTATAAAAAAATAATAGAATTGATATTCACTAATTACAAGTTTTTTGTAAGGTAAATTATTTTATTAATATGAAAAAATCATATACCAATCTGCTCATCACATATAATGTACATAAAACTCATCTCGTATAATATACATAAAAAACTCTGGTGCTCATCTCATACAATGTACATAAAAAACTCTGGTGGTTCTTTACTCTTCATCATCGTCCTGTTCAAATTCTTCATCTAGAATAACTTTTCTTTGTGTGCGTCTTTCTGCATCGAATCAGTCCTTTAAGTAAACATCCATCTCCAAGTGTTTCGGCGTCAGCCTGCTCCTCCAGGGTGTCAAAACTCTACCACCTGCAGAAAATGCGCTCTCGGACGCTACTGTAGAGGCCGGAGGTGTCAGTATATCTCGGGCCATGGTAGAAAGAACAGGAAATTATTTTCTCTGTTCTTTCCACCATGACAAAACATCAAATGTTTCCCATGGTTCATCATCATTTTCATTTATTTCAGCAGACATTGTGTTCAAATATAAATTAAGTTCATCAAATGAACCTGCTCCTGAAGAGTATTTCTTTCTAGTATTAGAGAAAAGTAAACTTTTAAAATTAGATAATCTTTTACCTAGACTAGTAGAAGAAGTTTGTGATGGTGCAGGTGTCCTAAATTCAGAAGAAGAAGGGGGAAATAACTCATCTCTGTACAATGAGTACATTTCTTCTAAAAGAGATCTAATTTCTAAAAGTAATTTATCTACATCTTATTCATAATTTAAACATAAAATAAAATTGGATAATAAAAGTTTTAAATTATCTAGAATTATCCATAATTGCAGCTAAGTAAAATAAAAAAGGCATATTTTCAAAATATTTTTGAAAATTTTCTTCCATATCATGTATAACCTTTTCAAGACTGTCATCATCTCTGTATGCAGCAAATACTTGAGCAATTTCATTAAGATTATAAAAAACTAAGTTATATGTGGGATAATATGTACCAGAAAGTGCTTTTGTGACAGTGTCAAATTTTTCTAGAAAAGTACAAAAATTTTCATATAATTTTCACTCTTCGTCGCTAATATAACAAGATGAACATTCATTTACTGTAAAAAATTGAATTGCTTGTTTATAAGGAAGGCAATCTTTAATCATATTGTAGCTTGAATTCCAACGAGTTTTCACATCTGCTTGGAGTAGTTTTTCCTTCAGTCCACATTATCGGCAATAACTTTTAAAAGATTGTCTCCTAGGTCCACTGTGTTTTATATGTAAAATAATTTCTTTAACTTTATAAATATATTTGTCTAAGATTTTTAGACCATCTTGTACACATAAATTCAATATATGGCAAATACATCTAACATGAAAAAGTTTACCGTTTAAAATCGGATCTAATACCGTTTTCAATTGTCTTATTGAAGCAGTATTTTCACTTGCATTATCAAAAGAAATAGAAAATATTTTATTTTCTATACCATAATTTCTACAAGTAAGAAAAATTGAATTTGCTACATTTGTAGCAGAATGTTTCTCAGAAAATTTAGAAAATAATAAAATACGTTTTTGTAAAATCTAGTTATCATCAATAAAGTGAGCAGTAACACATAAATAATGAATAAGATTAAGAGCTTCCCATATATCGGAAGTTAATGAAAATTTTCTAGCATCACTAGTAAAAAGAGCCTTCAAAATATTTTTTCTATTTACAAATAAATCTTCAATTTCTTTAGTTATAGTTTGTCTGCTAATTCTCTTATAATCAGGAGTAAAACAGATTTAAGATAATCAACTAATGCATCTGATTCAGTAAAAGAAAATGGATGTTCTGCTCGAACAATAAATTCAGCTAACTTATGTTTATTTACTTCAGGCTTATATCTCCAAGTGGAGAGTGTGCCTGAATCAGCTAATATTTGTGCTTGTTGTGGTGGTAAACCGTGACTTTTAGCATGTTTTTTTTCATAGTGTTTATTAAGAACACCTGTACCGTATCCTTCTTTATGATCTAATAGTTGATGACAGTACTTACATTCTGCCTTTCTTCTACCTTCAACAACTTTTTCTACGAAATAGTTCCACACTAGAGAAGTTTTGGCCCTTACTTTTGTAACGGTCCCAGTAATATCTTATAATATTGAACTAATCCAATAATATTTCTTCGAAATTTCGGCAGCACCTCCCCTAAAATATAGACCGTGTCCATATACACCACAACATATAATGTCCATAATGGACTCAACACTTCCAATAAAACATTTCGGCACAATTTGCCTACTTATCAACAAAATTAAAATAAAATCTCCTTTCATAATCTTGCATTCACCCATCAAACACCAAAGAAGTTACAACTTCCTTTTCCACAATACATTGTACTTACCACAATATTGTCCAAGTCTTTCCATACATGAAATCAAGGTTACTTGCTAAGATTATATAAAAAAAAATACACATAGAGTTATACTTACATTCCCAACACCCAAAATTACTTTTCATACATCAAGTTCCCATTATATAGATACAATAAGCCATTTCAAAAGTAAACACAATATGAAGTAAATTTTAAACACAAGCATGATATAAGAGGGGTCGATCACTCCATATCCATAGGATTTTAGAACCTACATTGGCTTCTTACCCTTGTCCAAACCTGAAATTTACAACATGAATAGACATGAGCTTGAAAGCTCAGTGAGTAAACCATCTAAAATCTACTAATTTAATTCCATATGTCAATGGGTTTAAGTTGGTCCAGAAATTTATTGAATTGGTTTCCACCGTGCTATTCCATATCCCCATTTCTAAGTTAGATGTCTCAACTACCATGAAAATTTTAATAAAGTTTATCACTATCATACTTTAGCACATAATAGAAATAAATATAGTTGTCACCGTCTTCCCCCTCCTGCCGGTTCTCGCTCGGCCCCTTCCTCCAAGTAATATATATAATATATGCATACATATAATATAATTTTCACCGTCTTCCCCCTCCTACCGGTTCGCGCTCGGCCCCTTCCTCCAAATAACATATAAACATACACAAGTACTAAAAATAAAATTATCACCGTCTTCCCCCACCTACCGGTTCTCGCTCGGCCCCTTCCTCCAATAATATATACATATATTACATAAAGCAAAATTTCACCGTCTTCCCCCTCCTGCCGGTTCTCACACGGCCCCTTCCTCCAATAACATAACAATATATAACACATTCAACTTAACATATATTTTCACATAAATATTTCATATACTACTAAACATAGGCAAGCCATCCACTTGTAGGAGTTAACAATTAATGTAGACATAGAAACCTCCTAATGTACTCAATTTATTCTTTTATAAAGAAAGTGTCACAACACCCAAATATTTACATATCGTGTACATACATATTATTGACATATTTCCCCCTTATGATTCCGTGCTACAATATCTCGTCCGATATTGCGCACTTATAGTCTCTAGCTAAAATAACTGTATAAACATATACATGACACATGAGACTTCATGTCGTTCACCATAATATGCAATCTAAACCATTTCCTTTGGACAAGGGTAAGAAGCCAATGTAGGTTCTAAAATCCTATGGATATGGAGTGATCGACCCCTCTTATATCATGCTTGTGTTTAAAATTTACTTCATATTGTGTTTACTTTTGAAATGGCTTATTGTATCTATATAATGGGAACTTGATGTATGAAAAGTAATTTTGGGTGTTGGGAATGTAAGTATAACTCTATGTGTATTTTTTTTTTATATAATCTTAGCAAGTAACCTTGATTTCATGTATGGAAAGACTTGGACAATGTTGTGGTAAGTACAATGTATTGTGGAAAAGGAAGTTGTAACTTCTTTGGTGTTTGATGGGTGAATGCAAGATTATGAAAGGAGATTTTATTTTAATTTTGTTGATAAGTAGGCAAATTGTGCCGAAATGTTTTATTGGAAGTGTTGAGTCCATTATGGACATTATATGTTGTGGTGTATATGGGCACGGTCTATATTTTAGGGGAGGTGCTGCCGAAATTTCGAAGAAATATTATTGGATTAGTTCAATATTATAAGATATTACTGGGACCGTTACAGTATCCCAAATTTGTAAAGTATTAGATGTGATGGAATGCACTGAGGATCAAAGGGTATCATTTACTTCTTTTATGTTCCAAGGCGAGGCGGAACATTGGTGGGAAGTGGTGAAAACAGGAGCCAAGTCCCTAGGAGAAGATATCTCTTGGAAATTCTTGGTCAAAAAGTTCAATGAGAAGTATATACCCGGAGTAGTGAGGGACAAGCTTGCGATGGAATTCCAAGAATTGAAACAAAATCTATTGACGGTGAATCAATATGAAAACAAATTCACCCAACTATCAAGGTATGCTGGTAAGTTGGTGTCTGAAGAGGAAGACCGGACAAAAAGATTTGTACGAGGTTTGAGGCCGGAAATCAGGAGCCAACTAATTCCATTTCAACTTCAGATTTACAGTCAGGCGGTGGAGAAGGCTTTAGAAGTTGAAAGGGACCTGCAAGAAAACCAGGATATAAGAACCAGAGAGTTTCCATCTGCCAAACGCTTCCGATATCTCAGCACACCAAGAAGTGGATCCACTAACTTCAGGTTCGGAGGAGGAACTGGACCTTCGTCAGCATCAACTCCAAGAATGATGGCAGACTCGTGGCCCAGGAATGCAGGATCTTTTCAAAACTCGCCACACGCATCTTATCCGCGTCAAAATTTCGCGGGAGGAACGTGGTGTCCTAGATGCAACCGCAATCACACAGGAAGCTGCCAGGTAAACAAACAGTGTTTTGCTTGCGGCCAGATGGGCCACATGAGGAGGGATTGTCCGACACTTCGAGGACCTACTAGTGCTGTTAAGGGAACAAACAGGCGGACCGCAGGTATCGCCCCGACAAATGGATCATCAGGAGCTTTTCGGCGGTCTGGCAACACATTTCGACCAACCATGACGCAGGCTTCAGTGCAACAGCCCAGGGTTCAAGGAAGGATGAATGCTTTAACCCAACAAGAAGTCCGGGCGTCTAACTCAATGGTGGAAGGTACTATTTATTTATCTGGAGTAATCGCTCGAGCATTATTTGATTCTGGTGCCACACATTCGTTTATTTCCTCATCTTTTGCCTCAAAAATTAATAAGATACCCGAACCCTTGAGCTTTCAACTGGCAGTATCCACCCCAGTAGGCACAACTTTGATTACTGATGTATATTATAAGGGTGTGAAATTATTATAGGAGAAATGAACACACAGGCAGACTTGATCAAACTAGGGGAGATGGAATACGATATCATCCTAGGAATGGATTGGTTATCAACACACCATGCACATGTAGACTGCCATCAAAAGAAAATAATCTTCAAAATACCAGGGACCCCAGGATATGTGTTCGAAGGGACAAGGAATAAAGTCAGCATTCCTGTGATCTCAGCCTTAAAAGCCACCAAACTATTACGACATGGATGTCAAGGCTTTTTGGCAACAGTATTAGCCAAGGAGAAAGAGGAAGTGAGAATAGAAGACATAACTGTTGTAAGAGAATATCCTGATGTGTTTCCTGAAGAATTGCCAGGCTTACCTCCGGACAGGGAAGTAGAATTCTCTATTGATCTTTTACCTGGAACAGGACCTATATCAAAAGCTCCCTATAGAATGGCACCAGCAGAGATGAAAGAATTAAAGGAACAATTAGAAGAACTAATAGGCCTGGGATTTATTCGGCCAAGTGTATCACCTTGGGGTGCTCCTGTATTATTTGTAAAGAAGAAGGATGGAAGTATGAGACTGTGCATAGATTACAGGGAGTTGAATAAAGTCACTATCAAGAATAGATACCCACTTCCGAGAATAGATGATCTTTTTGATCAGCTTCAAGGTGCAAGTGTATTTTCCAAAATGGATTTAAGATCTGGATATCACCAATTAAAAATCAAATCAGAGGATGTCCCTAAAACAGCCTTTAGAACCAGATATGGACATTATGAATTTCTGGTAATGCCATTTGGACTGACCAATGCCCCAGCCGCATTTATGGATCTAATGAATAGAATCTTTCAGCCATATTTGGATAAATTTGTGGTGGTATTCATTGATGACATTCTAGTCTACTCAAGAAACTCAGAAGAACACGAAGAGCATTTGAGAATAGTTTTGCAGTTATTGAGGGAAAGGCAACTTTATGCAAAATTCAAAAAGTGTGAATTCTGGCTAGAAAAAGTTGGATTCCTTGGTCATATTATTACTAAAGAAGGAATATCTGTGGATCCAGCAAAGATAGAAGCAATTAAGAATTGGCCCAGACCTACCAATGTCTCCGAAGTACGGAGTTTCTTAGGACTGGCTGGGTATTATCGAAGGTTCGTGGAGGGATTTTTCAGGATTGCGGCACCATTGTCACAATTAACCAAGAAAAATCTCAAATTTCATTGGGGGAAAGTCAGGAAGATAGTTTTCAAGAATTGAAGAATAAGCTAACTTCGGCCCCAATCCTAGCCATGCCCTCTGGAACTGAAGGATATGTTATATACAGTGATGCATCAAAGTCGGGACTGGGTTGTGTATTAATGCAGCATGGAAGAGTAATTGCATATGCCTCCAGGCAACTTAAAAACCATGAGAAGAACTATCCCACCCATGACTTGGAACTGGCTGCAGTTATATTTGCTCTAAAAATTTGGCGACATTATTTATATGGTGTGTCATGTGATATATATACAGACCATAAGAGCCTGAAATATATATTTACTCAAAAAGTATTGAATATGCGCCAAAGAAGATGGTTGGAACTAATGAAAGATTATGATTTGAATATTCACTATCACCCTGGGAAAGCCAATGTAGTAGCAGATGCGCTTAGCCGCAAATCAGAGGGATCTCTAGCTACACTATTAACTCAACAAGCCAATTTGTTAAAGGAGATAGAGAGGATGCAGATTGAGGTTCATCTAAAGGAGATCATCAATAGAGATAGTCAGATGAACTAGGTTAGAGTGGAATTTGATCTTTATGATAAGATCCATCAGGCACAACAAAATGATGAACAGTCAGTTAAGAACTTTGAGAAAGTGTTAAAGGGTGAAACACAAGACTTCATCATTGATAAAGGGTTTCTGAAGAAGGGAAACCGGGTATGTGTACCTTCCAACTTTGAGTTCAAGGAACAAATTATGAGGGAAGCTCATTGCACTCCTTACACAGCTCACCCTGGGGCAACTAAAATGTATCAAGATCTGCGAACAAATTTTTGGTGGGAAGGGATGAAGGATGACATAGCAAGGTTTGTGCAGAAATGCCTAATATGTCAACAAATTAAAGCAGAACATAAGAAGCCCCCGGGACTGCTAATGCCACTACAAGTTCCTGAATGGAAATGGAATCATATTACTATGGATTTTGTGTCAGGACTTCCCAAATCTCCTCGCGGTCATGATGCTATATGGGTGATAGTTGACCGACTCACTAAGTCCGCACATTTCCTACCCATTCGGTTGGATTACTCAATGGATAAGTTAGCACAAATCTATCTTCAAGAGATAATTAGAATTCATGGAGTGCCTGAAACCATTGTGTCAGACCGAGACCCTCGGTTCCAGTCCAGATTCTGGATCAGCTTAGCTAAAGCTCTGGGAACCAAGCTTCACCTAAGCACAGCAGCGCACCCGCAAACTGATGGGCAGTCCGAAAGGACTATTCAAATATTAGAAGATATGCTGAGAGCTTGTACATTAGATTTTGGGGGCAATTGGGAGAAGCATCTATCATTAGTGGAGTTCGCATATAACAACAGTTACCAGTCCACTATAGGAATGCCACCATTCGAAGCCTTATATGGAAGGAAGTGTCGATCACCCATTTGTTGGGAAGAAGTGGGAGATCGAAGGTTACTGGGTCCAGACATGGTCCAAGAAACTACAGAAAAGATCCGGACAATAAGGAAAAGGATGAAGGCAGCTCAAAGCAGGCAAAAAGCATATGCAGATAAACGCCGGAGACCCCTGGAATTTACGGAAGGAGACAAGGTTTTCCTGAAGATATCTCCGATGAAAGGGGTAGTGCGCATTGGCAAGAGAAGTAAATTGGGACCCCGGTATGTTGGACCTTTTGAAGTATTGGAAAGAATTGGACCATTGGCCTACCGGTTAGCCTTACCTCCTGAGATGGAAAAAGTGCATAATGTGTTCCATGTATCACAGTTAAGGAAATACATACCAGATCCCAACCATGTCCTCAAATATTCACCACTACAAATTCATGAAGACCTGTCCTATGCAGTGGAGCCGGTGAAAATTCTTGACCGTAAAGAGAAACGATTGAGAAACAAGGTGATTCCTTTAGTGAAAGTTTTGTGGAGAAGTCAAAAGCTGGAAGAAATTACATGGGAACCGGAAGAAGAAATGCAAAGATCTCATCCGCAACTATTTCAAGGTATGTTAAGTTTCGGGACGAAACTCTTTTAAGGAGGGTAGTATTGTAACACCCGATTTAAATAAATCCGGAATTTAGCTTAAATGTTTTTCAATTAACCGTATGACAATCATGTTTTAGGTTTAATCCAAATCTTAGAAAAATAAATTTATGGTATATATATATATACACTTAAAGTATACTCAATTGCCCATTTTTAATACTAGGTATTGGTACTTAATTGTAATGGTGTATTACTTGAGAGTATAAATACCTAAAATCATAATACCTATACCTAAAATACAATGTATTCTCAAAATAATTAAATGAGGTGATTTGTCAACTTTAGGGCAAAAGAGAAATGAGGTGGGTTTTAATTAGGGGGTCTTGGAATTTGAAATGTGAGGTGTCAAAACTTTACAAATTTGGGATTTTATTAAATAAGGAGAATGAAATTTTTCCAAATTCATTTAACTTTTTCCAAAACCATTCTTCTTCTTCCCCTGGCTGTGAACGAGGAACCCAAAACTCTCTCTTCCCCTTTCTTTGATCCAGACTCTCTCTCTCTCACTCTCTCTCTCTCTCTCACTCTCTCTCCCCACCCCTTTGTGCCTCCCACCCAGCCGCAGCAGGAAGCGGCGGCCAGGGCGGCGCGGGCACGCGGGGCGAGCAGCGGCTAGGGCGGCGCGGGCACGCGGGGCGAGCGGCGCCGGAGGGAGCTGCGGGCGGCGCTGGAGGAGGAGGGGGACGCGCGAGCAAGCCCGGCCCAGCGGCAGCGAGCGCGCGGCCCAAGCGGCAGTGGCGCGCGAAGGAGAAGAAGGGGGAGGTTTTTCGGAGAGAGATTCGGAAAATCCGAGGTCGAATTCGGGTTTCTTCGAACTTTATTGGGGAAAAACAGATTGTTATTAGAGGTAAAAACCCTAGAAATTCCTAAATAAAGTTAGATTTTTATCATTATTTAACTTAGGAATTTATTAATTTTAGGGCTTGTTCCGGCGGGCGAGATAGGCGGTGTGCTTCGCAAAGACGATCGTCAAACAAAGTGAGTAGACTAAAAATTTTATCTAGTTTAAAGATTGAAGTTCATAATTTTGAGTAAATAAAGGATTTGATAGAGAAAAATTGGAATTAAATTTGTATGCAAATGGTTAGATATAATGAAAGAATAAAAAGGTTTCATGTTGTAGAATTAATGGAAAAGTAGGAGAAATCTTAGCATATATAAATTAGAGATTAATAAGATGTACGCTACCTAGATTAGTTGCATATTAGTATATTGAGGAACTTGAGATAATTTTCATTTTGACTATTGGTCATGTGAATTAACATAACACGGGAAATGGTTTAGATTGCATATTATGGTGAACAGCATGAAGTCTCATGTGTCATGTATATGTTTATACAGTTATTTTAGCTAGAGACTATAAGTGCGCAATATCGGACGAGGTATTGTAGCACGGAATCATAAGGGGGAAATATGTCAATAATATGTATGTACACGATATGTAAATATTTGGGTGTTGTGACACTTTCTTTATAAAAGAATAAATTGAGTACATTAGGAGGTTTCTATGTCTACATTAATTGTTAACTCCTACAAGTGGATGGCTTGCCTATGTTTAGTAGTATATGAAATATTTATGTGAAAATATATGTTAAGTTGAATGTGTTATATATTGTTATGTTATTGGAGGAAGGGGCCGTGTGAGAACCGGCAGGAGGGGGAAGACGATGAAATTTTGCTTTATGTAATATATGTATATATTATTGGAGGAAGGGGCCGATTGAGAACCGGTAGGTGGGGGAAGACGGTGATAATTTTATTTTTAGTACTTGTGTATGTTTATATGTTATTTGGAGGAAGGGGCCGAGCGCGAACCGGTAGGAGGGGGAAGACGGTGAAAATTATATTATATGTATGCATATATTATATATATTACTTGGAGGAAGGGGCCGAGCGAGAACCGGCAGGAGGGGGAAGACGGTGACAACTATATTTATTTCTATTATGTGCTAAAGTATGATAGTGATAAACTTTATTAAAATTTTCATGGTAGTTGAGACATCTAACTTAGAAATGGGGATATGGAATAGCACGGTGGAAACCAATTCAATAAATTTCTGGACCAACTTAAACCCATTGACATATGGAATTAAATTAGTAGATTTTAGATGGTTTACTCACTGAGCTTTCAAGCTCATGTCTATTCATGTTGTAAATTTCAGGTTTGGACAAGGGTAAGAAGCCAATGTAGGTTCTAAAATCCTATGGATATGGAGTGATCGACCCCTCTTATATCATGCTTGTGTTTAAAATTTACTTCATATTGTGTTTACTTTTGAAATGGCTTATTGTATCTATATAATGGGAACTTGATGTATGAAAAGTAATTTTGGGTGTTGGGAATGTAAGTATAACTCTATGTGTATTTTTTTTTATATAATCTTAGCAAGTAACCTTGATTTCATGTATGGAAAGACTTGGACAATGTTGTGGTAAGTACAATGTATTGTGGAAAAGGAAGTTGTAACTTCTTTGGTGTTTGATGGGTGAATGCAAGATTATGAAAGGAGATTTTATTTTAATTTTGTTGATAAGTAGGCAAATTGTGCCGAAATGTTTTATTGGAAGTGTTGAGTCCATTATGGACATTATATGTTGTGGTGTATATGGGCACGGTCTATATTTTAGGGGAGGTGCTGCCGAAATTTCGAAGAAATATTATTGGATTAGTTCAATATTATAAGATATTACTGGGACCGTTACAGTTTACAACATGAATAGACATGAGCTTGAAAGCTCAGTGAGTAAACCATCTAAAATCTACTAATTTAATTCCATATGTCAATGGGTTTAAGTTGGTCCAGAAATTTATTGAATTGGTTTCCACCGTGCTATTCCATATCCCCATTTCTAAGTTAGATGTCTCAACTACCATGAAAATTTTAATAAAGTTTATCACTATCATACTTTAGCACATAATAGAAATAAATATAGTTGTCACCGTCTTCCCCCTCCTGCCGGTTCTCGCTCGGCCCCTTCCTCCAAGTAATATATATAATATATGCATACATATAATATAATTTTCACCGTCTTCCCCCTCCTACCGGTTCGCGCTCGGCCCCTTCCTCCAAATAACATATAAACATACACAAGTACTAAAAATAAAATTATCACCGTCTTCCCCCACCTACCGGTTCTCGCTCGGCCCCTTCCTCCAATAATATATACATATATTACATAAAGCAAAATTTCACCGTCTTCCCCCTCCTGCCGGTTCTCACACGGCCCCTTCCTCCAATAACATAACAATATATAACACATTCAACTTAACATATATTTTCACATAAATATTTCATATACTACTAAACATAGGCAAGCCATCCACTTGTAGGAGTTAACAATTAATGTAGACATAGAAACCTCCTAATGTACTCAATTTATTCTTTTATAAAGAAAGTGTCACAACACTCAAATATTTACATATCGTGTACATACATATTATTGACATATTTCCCCCTTATGATTCCGTGCTACAATACCTCGTCCGATATTGCGCACTTATAGTCTCTAGCTAAAATAACTGTATAAACATATACATGACACATGAGACTTCATGCCGTTCACCATAATATGCAATCTAAACCATTTCCCGTGTTATGTTAATTCACATGACCAATAGTCAAAATGAAAATTATCTCAAGTTCCTCAATATACTAATATGCAACTAATCTAGGTAGCGTACATCTTATTAATCTCTAATTTATATATGCTAAGATTTCTCCTACTTTTCCATTAATTCTACAACATGAAACCTTTTTATTCTTTCATTATATCTAACCATTTGCATACAAATTTAATTCCAATTTTTCTCTATCAAATCCTTTATTTACTCAAAATTATGAACTTCAATCTTTAAACTAGATAAAACTTTTAGTCTACTCACTTTGTTTGATGATCGTCTTTGCGAAGCACACCGCCTATCTCGCCCGCCGGAACAAGCCCTAAAATTAATAAATTCCTAAGTTAAACAATGATAAAAATCTAACTTTATTTAGGAATTTCTAGGGTTTTTACCTCTAATAACAATCTGTTTTTCCCCAATAAAGTTCGAAGAAACCCGAATTCGACCTCGGATTTTCCGAATCTCTCTCCGAAAAACCTCCCCCTTCTTCTCCTTCGCGCGCCACTGCCGCTTGGGCCGCGCGCTCGCTGCCGCTGGGCCGCGCTTGCTCGCGCGTCCCCCTCCTCCTCCAGCGCCGCCCGCAGCTCCCTCCGGCGCCGCTCGCCCCGCGTGCCCGCGCCGCCCTAGCCGCTGCTCGCCCCGCGTGCCCGCGCCGCCCTGGCCGCCGCTTCCTGCTGCGGCTGGGTGGGAGGCACAAAGGGGTGGGGAGAGAGAGTGAGAGAGAGAGAGTGAGAGAGAGAGTCTGGATCAAAGAAAGGGGAAGAGAGAGTTTTGAGTTCCTCGTTCACAGCCAGGGGAAGAAGAAGAATGGTTTTGGAAAAAGTTAAATGAATTTGGAAAAATTTCATTCTCCTTATTTAATAAAATCCCAAATTTGTAAAGTTTTGACACCTCACATTTCAAATTCCAAGACCCCCTAATTAAAACCCACCTCATTTCTCTTTTGCCCTAAAGTTGACAAATCACCTCATTTAATTATTTTGAGAATACATTGTATTTTAGGTATAGGTATTATGATTTTAGGTATTTATACTCTCAAGTAATACACCATTACAATTAAGTACCAATACCTAGTATTAAAAATGGGCAATTGAGTATACTTTAAGTGTATATATATATATACCATAAATTTATTTTTCTAAGATTTGGATTAAACCTAAAACATGATTGTCATACGGTTAATTGAAAAACATTTAAGCTAAATTCCGGATTTATTTAAATCGGGTGTTACAACTTTAGTAGTTGTGCTAGTTGGTTGTTGTGTTTCTGGAACTATAGTATCATGCTGTGCTGGTTGCGTATCGTGTTGTTCTTGTGTTTCAGTAAAAAAAGGAGTCAGAGATTGTGCGTGCATTGGTGATGTTGACATTAAAAGTTGAGAATATGAGGAATATTGAGGAGGGAAGGAAATAGAATACCGACCTGTACCACTATCACTGGCATATGTAGCATGTGCATATGGTGCAAAACCACTGTAGTCAATTGCATAGCTTGACGAACTGTGATAGGGAGCAAATGCGGATGTTGGGGGAGCATAATTGTATGGTGGGTAAGCGGCATATGTTGACGATGAGATACCGCCAGCATCGGTGTAAGGTGCGGCAGATGAAGGATTGTGTGTTGATGAAGAGCTACCACCGGCTTCGGATGAGGTACCGCCAGTACTCCAGTTGGGCTCCATTAGACTACACTGGAAGTTGGTAGAGATTTGTAATTGTAAGAGAATAAGAGTGATTTATAATAGAAGAGAGAGGGTTGAGGTGAAGTGAGATGAAAGTGAATGAGAGTGGAGGGTATTTATAGAGGTTAGGGGGTATTTATAGAAGAGAGAGGGTTTAGAGTTGAAAAAAAATAAAAAACAAATCTAGGAGTCTCAGACTAATTTTCCTCTCTAACAGTCATATAATAATATTGGACATTAAAAAAAAAAAATTAGAGAAGGGGGGTCGGGAAAATTTTCCCCGACCCGATTCGTCCCGTGATTCGTCACGGGACGAATCAGATTCGTCCCGTTTACACGGGACGGGTCAACCCGTTTTGACCCGCCCCTAAACGGGGCGGGTGCGGGTTGACCCGTAACCCGCCCTGTGCGACTCAAACGGGTCGCACAGGGTGGGGCGGGGCGGGGCGGGTCGACCCGGCCAATTAGCCATCCCTAATCATTATCCTCCAAATGCTGAGCTCATGACTCATTTAATATGCTGACATCTCCCTTTACTCTTCACCCAAATCTTAAAACAATATGAAATGAGGTTAGGATTTGTCACGGGGTCTATTTTGATGGGTTCAACACTCAGTTGCCACCACATCCTGCTACATTCCATTCAAAAGGCTGTGCCTTTGACCTTTGAACAATTCATAGGCTAAACTCTTCGCTCAGAAAATTCATAATATTCTCATCTCCACTGTACATATTTCTTATTCCTACACGTGACATTAACAGTTGGGGGAAGGGAAAAAAAAAAAAAGGCAAAGAAGTAGACCAACCCACTCCTCAAAACTGCTCTCTTATAAAGATCATTGGTTAAATTCCTTCTCCCAAAAAGATAGCAGGAATCAAAGATGTGTGTGTTGACATCTCACTCATCACTCTCTTCCCAATTTCTGTGTCTCTCTTGCTTTCTCCTCTGTTTCTTGTTGTTGTCGTCTGTTGAGAGATCCTCTGCTCAAGCTCAAGCCAAAACTGATCCTGCTGAAGGTATGTTAATTCCCCTAGCTTTTGATTTCTGCCAATTTTCTCCAACAATCATATAATTTTGATCCTTTCTTTTTTTTTGTTCTTGTTCAAAGTTCAATTTAAATGTCATATGAAATCATATTATTTCCATTCACTTGTGTCATTGAGATTCTAGACATAAAAATTTTGTTGACATTTTTTTCATTTGGCCAAGTTTCAGGAAGATTAACTCTATCATTTCTTAGATATGTGTGATTAATGGGTATCATAAAGCCTTCAGATCAGTGAAAATAACAAGCAATTAGGCCTTAAGATCAATTTTCTTTTCCCCCCACTTTTACCCTTCTCTTCATCTTTGAAAGTCACGTGACTCCCTTGTGCTGAACCTGCTGATAAAATCGAAATCAGGTCATAGGGTTGAGTTGTTATATTGTTTCTAGATATGAGTTGATAATGGCTCACTTTTATTTGCATTTTAGAACATATTTTGTCAACGGGAATTGATGAACAAGCACCTAATTTCTTTCAATATGTACTCACTTGTGTCCCTCCCAGAAAACAGAAACAAAAATTTCAGCATTAATTTCTTTAGTTTTTGCATGGTATTTTGTCATATTAATTTTCAGCTAATCATCTTATATTGCAGCATATGGGGTTTTGCGTATTGAATCTACTCAATCCACAACTAACATATTTTCTAGATTTTTATTTTTATTGTGTATATATGTATTTTTTAATGCTTTGGACGTATGCTCGTTCCTTAAGGTCAAGGATAACAGTCAATAATTGAGTCTGAGAAAGTGAAATATGATTTTATGAATAAATCTCTGTAGAAGTTCTAAACTCCCAGTAAAGATTTGAATGCTGACGATGCAGTAGTGAAACCGTTGCTAAAAGGCTTAGTCTAAGCTAAAGATTACTAATTTTCAGTATCTATCTAGGCTCAGAAACTCTTATCAGGCGCAAGCCGGCCTGTCAATGTAGCCAACTAATTTCATTTTCTAAAAAAAAATGGTTTGGTTAAACATTAAATATATATTGAAACCTGTCATTGTCAAATGGGAGGAAAATATAATGGAAGTTGTAAATATAAATTTTCTTCTCTTAGTTCTACTTATGCCTCAGATGGCATCAATTCCTTGTGTGATATTATATAATTATCATCTGTTGGAATATGAAGAATATAAATGTGAATCTTTGAATTGAATTATGGCGAGATCCGTTGATCGAATCAATTGGATGATGGCTGGAGTGTGTTCTCCTTCCATTGGGGATGAACGTGGTATATTCACATGTTCAATTCCGACTTCGAATGAATGAAATATTCAAGTCTAAAGATTGCCTAATTCAAAGCCAAAATGAGACTAAAGGTAGCTAAAAGCATTTAGTCCCACATTGACCATGGGATGGAAGTTCATTGTGTTTAAATAGAGAAAATTGAGAACAAAGGGCGTGCCCTTTGGGTACTTGGAGTTTTCGCGTGCGATTGGGAGGGAACTATACCCACACATGCGCGCGCGCCCCGCCGCTGGCGGCGGCGGGCCGGCGCCGGCGCCGGCGCCGGGCTCGGGTCTGGGTCTGGGTCTGAGTTCGGGTTCGGGTTCCCTACCCGGCCTGGTTCTTTTTGAATCGGGTCTCACGGGTATGAGTTGCGAGCATACCCGCTCCGCTACCCGAATCAGACCCGCTCCACTATCCGGATCCGAACAGCCCAGCCAACGGACCCGCTCCGCGTCAGTTGGACAGCCAACAATTGTGACTGTTGGGTGCGTCAGTTGGATAGCCAACAGTTGTGACTATTGGGTCGAAAGGTTGCAACCTTTCGTTGGGTTCGGACCCGTTGGCTCCTCCTGGAGCGCTATAAATAGCGCTCCGGATTCTCAACTGAAACACACCAAATCAGAAAAACTCTTCTCTCTCTATACGTTATGAACTGCAAAGCAAGTTACTGCGTTCTGAACTGGGAAGTGGAGTTCTGAAGCAACTTCCAGCGAGAAGTGGGAAAGTCAGTTTCCGAAGCGACTTCCAAAGAAGATTCTGCAAAATTCGTTCTGAAAGAGGGCTCAGAAAATTCAACAGATTCTTAAAATAGAATTGTTGTCTGAATCTGGGACTTCTGAAGAAGAATATTCTTCAACCTTCCTTCGTCTTCTACAGTGGGTGCTCCTCCAAAGTAAAGGCAAATATTCACCCGAAAATTGTCTTTGTCCTGCTGCTTCAACGATCCTGTGAAGGTACTAGTTAACTGCGGTTCGACCGTACGGTGATTTGGTAGTTCTATCCAAATACCGTGAAGGAAATTGAAAGGTGGTTCTTAAATTAAGGCACGTTCTATTGAACGAAAAACCTCCCACCTGATATTTGCCGACCTGGCCAATTAGATTGTTGATATTTCAGTGATCTTGAATAGTTGTCAGATTGATTCCTGTTAAGCAGAATCCAACAATCTTAAGACAATTACGATTGAATTTTCTTACTTCTTTTCTGCTTGAACTTGCAGAAAATGTCTGAGACTAATCAAGATAGCTCTAGTAAGGCACCAAACATGCAGCTACAAGCTTTGATGCCTACTCCACTTCCTAACCCGAAGCCGGAGAAGCCAGGAAAATTTGACGGCACAGAATTCAAGAGGTGGCAACAGAAGATGCTCTTCTACTTGACCACTCTTCATCTGGCCAGATTCCTGCAAGTAGATCCACCAGAGCCCGCAACTGATGCATGGACTCAATGTGACTTCCTTTGCCGAAATTATATTTTAAATGGACTGGATGACTTTCTTTACAATGTCTACAGTCCTATCACAACGGCAAAGAAGTTATCGGCCAGTCTTGACAAGAAGTACAAGACTGAGGATGCTGGTACCAAGAAGTTCGTCGTAGGACGATTTTTGGAGTACAAAATGGTGGACAGCAAGACTGTAATCAGTCAGGTGCAAGAGTTCCAACTTATCTTGCACGAGATAGAAGCCGAAGATATGATCCTACCTGAAACATTTCAGGTTGCTACTATCGTGGAGAAACTCCCACCTGCGTGGAGAGATTTCAAGAACTACCTGAAGTACAAGCGAAAGGAGTTGAAGTTGGAAGATCTCATTGTGAGGCTTCGAATCGAGGAGGACAACAGAAAGTCCGAGAAAAGGAGCAGTAAGAACTCCTACGAAGCAAAAGCTAATGTGATCGAAGACTCAAAGGGGAAAGCGTCTACTTCCAAAGTCTTAAAGCGGAAGAAGACTTCCCAGGAGTACAAAGGTAAGGTCCAAGAAGGTGAGAACATGCGCTTCAAGGGAACCTGCTACATTTGCAACAAAGAAGGGCATAAGGCGAATGAATGTTGCAGTCGTCTTAAAAAGAACAAGAAGAGCCATCCACAGGCAAACTTGACCGACCATGAGTCGCCAAGCCTTTCAGCTGTGGTGTCAGAAGTAAATCTGACAACCAACAATAAGGATTGGTGGGTAGACACTGGGGCTACTCGGCACATCTGCTCTGAGAAATTATTATTCTCTGAATATCAAATACTAAAGCAAGATGAGCAACTATTCATGGGAAATTCAGCCGTCTCAAAGGTTGAACGAAAAGGCAAGGTCATCCTAAAGTGAACATCGGGGAAAGAGCTTACTCTGAACGATGTGCTACATGTTCCAGATATTCGCAAGAATCTGATATCTGGATCAATACTTAGTAAGGAAAGATTTAGAATGGTTTTTGAATCAGATAAATTTGTACTTACTAAGGGAGTGATGTATGTGGGAAAGGGTTATCTTGTTGATGGACTTTTTAAAGCCAATGTTGCAGTGGTAGATAAAAAGTCTGTGTATTTGTACCCAAAGCTTATAAATAAAGGAAAATCTTCTGTTTATTTGCTTGAGTCTCCTATTTTGTGGCATGCTAGATTAGGGCATGTAAATTACAAGTCATTAAAGAACTTGTCTAATCTGGGATATATTCCTAAACTCAACTTGGAAGAAATTCGCAAGTGTGAGATTTGTGTTGAGGCTAAGTTGGCGAAAAATTCATTTCACTCAATTGATCGAAATACAGAACCTTTAGGGTTAATTCATAGCGATCTGTGTGACTTGAAGTTTATGCCAACTAGAGGCGGTAAAAAATATTTTATTACTTTTATTGATGACTGTACAAGATACTGTTATGTGTATCTTTTAAACAGTAAGGATGAGGTAATGAATATGTTTATAACATATAAAGCCGAAGTTGAGAATCAACTCAACAAGAAAATCAAGATTCTAAAATCCGATAGAGGCGGAGAATATGAATCAAATGATTTTAGTGAGTTATGTGCTAATTTTGGTATAATCCATCAAACAACAGCACCATATACTCCTCAGCAAAATGGAATTGCTGAAAGGAAGAACAGAACTTTGAAGGAGATGATAAATTCCATGCTCGTAAGTTCTGGAGCTCCGCAGAACTTGTGGGGGGAAGCTCTATTAACTGCAAATTATATTCTAAATAGAGTACCCCACAAGAAACTTGGTCTTATACCATTTGAGTTATGACATGGAAGGACACCTTCCTACCATTACCTCAAAATGTGGGGGTGCCTTGCAAAGGTGCTAGCACCATTACCTAAAAAGACTAAGTTGGGAGCAAAAACTATGGACTGCATATTCATAGGCTGTGCCTTGAATAGTAGTGCCTACAGATTTCTGGTTCATAAATCAGAAATACCAGATATTCATGTAAACATGATTATCGAATCTAGAGATGCTGTGTTCTTTGAAGATATTTTTCATATAAACGGGAAACAGATAAGACTTCTGGGAAAAGAACACATGAGATGGCGTTCAGGGACGAAAGCCCCGAGGAACCGATTGTTAATGCGAAAATTGAACCAAGAAGAAGTCAGAGATCTAGAATCTCAAAATCTTTTGGTCCAGATTTCATAGCATACGCTATTGAAAGCGAGCCTCAAACATTTAAAGAGGCTATGTCAACCCCAGATGCACAAAATGTTATATACAATGGTAAGTCTAAACATATTCGTCGTAGACATAATACCGTGAAGCAGTTGCTCTCAAATGGAATTATCTCTATTGACTTTGTATCGTCAAAGGATAATTTAGCGGATCCGCTTACTAAAGGTTTAAGTGGAGAGCGTCTAAACTGCGCATCGAGGGGAATGGGTCTAAAAGCCTAACCTTACCGAGTCAGCTTAATGGAAACCTCACTTAGCGACTGGAGATCCCACGGACTAAGTTCAAGTGGAAAAACTAGTTATGATTGACTCAGCAAGTAAGCACTTGGGAGCTTGACTCCAATCCATTCCTAAGGTGCACATAAGTGCTTTTCTACAAGTGGATTAAGGATAAGCTTAATGCTTTTAATGATGCCTATATCTTGTTACTAAACAAGTGGAGTAGAGTAGACTACTCTTAATAGGACGATCACCTATGTGAGTATAGAGTTGGGTCGGCTCTTTGGGAATTTCTATAGAGGCTGTTATTCCCTAAAGATACTCTCTGAAACCAAGAATGTCCAGGGCCAAAACGGACACAACTGAGAACCAAAGTTAATTTGGAAAGTCACTGTGCGAAACTTGTTGACTTGGCTTACACTAATGGCTAACAGTTCAAGACCTAGTTCACTGATTAGTCAGTAAGTTCGATAAATCTTTCGCTATGAAAGGTTCAAGACCTAGTTCACCTATCCTGATGCAGTTTCTTTTCTAAAGTACCTTTCACAATAGAGTCAGTCTCTTTGTGTGTCATTTCCTTGAATCTCCATTCATTGTGGGGGATTGTTAGAATATGAAGAATATAAATGTGAATCTTTGAATTGAATTATGGCGAGATCCGTTGATCGAATCAATTGGATGATGGTTGGAGTGTGTTCTCCTTCCATTGAGGATGAATGTGATATATTCACATGTTCAATTCCGACTTCGAATGAATGAGATATTCAAGTCTAAAGATTGCCTAATTCAAAGCCAAAATGAGACTAAAGGTAGCTAAAAGCATTTAGTCCCACATTGACCATGGGATGGAAGTTCATTGTGTTTAAATAGAGAAAATTGAGAACAAAGGGCGTGCCCTTTAGGTACTTGGAGTTTTCGCGCGCGATTGGGAGGGAACTATGCCCACACATGCGTGCGCGCGGCGGCGGCCGGCCGGCGCCAGCGTCGGTGCCGGTGCCGGGCCGGGCTCGTGCTCGGGATCGGGTCTGGGTCTGAGTTCGGGTTCGGGTTCTCTACCCGGCCTGGTTCTTTTTGAATCGGGTCTCACGGGTATGAGTTGCGAGCATACCCGCTCCACTACCCGAACCAGACCTGCTCCACTATCCGGATCCGAACCGCCCCGCCAACGGACCCGCTCCGCGTCAGTTGGACAGCCAACAGTTGTGACTGTTGGGTGCGTCAGTTGGATAGCCAACAGTTGTGGGTTGAAAGGTTGCAACATTTCGTTGGGTTCGGACCCGTTGGCCCCTCCTGAAGCGCTACAAATAGCGCTCCGGATTCTCAATTGAAACACACCAAATCAGAAAAACTCTTCTCTCTCTATACGTTATGAACTGCAAAGCAAGTTACTGCGTTCTGAACTGGGAAGTGGAGTTCTGAAGCAACTTCCAGCGAGAAGTGAGAAAGTCAGTTTCCGAAGCGACTTCCAAAGAAGATTTTGCAAAATTCGTTCTGAAAGAGGGCTCAGAAAATTCAACAGATTCTTAAAATAGAATTGTTGTCTGAATCTGGGACTTCTGAAGAAGAATATTTTCAACCTTCCTTCGTCTTCTACAGTGGGTGCTCCTCCAAAGTAAAGGCAAATATTCACCCGAAATTTGTCTTTGTTCTGCTGCTTCAACGATCCTGTGAAGGTACTGGTTAACTACGGTTCGACCGTACGGTGATTTGGTAGTGCTATCCAAATACCGTGAAGGAGTGTTGTATCTTGGGAGACCATCGTCCAGTAACCCGTTAGCACCAGTGTGGAGGACGTAATTGTCTTAAGGAGATTCGCTCTAAGCGTACCTCACTCCAAGTACTGTATAAGTGAATTAATTTCTTTATACAAGGGATATACTGATATTCAGTATATCGAGACTGATTTAGATTCAGTCTAGTTGGTGTTTAACCAAGGAAGGAAATTGAAAGGTGGTTCTTAAATTCTATTGAACGGAAAACCTCCCACCTGATATTTGCCGACCTGACCAATTAGATTGTTGATATTTCAGTGATCTTGAATAGTTGTCAGATTGATTCCTGTTAAGCAGAATCCAACATCATCATCATTAAACATAAACTGAAGCCGTCAATTTGGTGATATTATATAATAGAAATTATAAACTCTTTTAGTCCTACATCAGAATCTAATCCCAAACCAATCTTAGGGCCTGTTTGTTTCGTTGCAAAACGTCGCAAGTCGTAAGTCGTAAAATGAGAATGGAAAAAGTGAACTGTAGCAGAGAAAATATATTGTGTTTTACGGTGTTTGGTTGATAAAGTGAAGTGTAAATGAAAAAGTATATTGTGTTTTACGGTGTTTGGTTGATAAAGTAAAAGTGTAAATGATAAAGTATATTGTGTTTTACGGTGTTTGGTTGGTAATGTAAAAGTGTAAGTGGGAAAGTTGACCACAAAATTAACTGTAGCAGTGATTTAAATATTATAAATACTATTAAATTAAATCTACTATTGCAAATTAAATTGTATTAATAAATTTGAGATAAAAAATTAATAATCTTAATATTTTATTTATAACAATAATATTAATAAAATATTAGTATAAATAGTAAAATATTACTAAAATATTAACTAAATAAATAATATAAAATTTTAAGAAAATCTAAAGAACATCAATAAAATTTTAAGAATACTAATAAAATATAAATATTAAAAAATCTTACAAAAATAATAAAATATAGTTATAATATTATAATATTAAAAATACTTGAAAATTATTATAATATAAATTTTATTATAATTTTATTGTAATATTATAGAAATATAAAATTAACAAATTAAAATATAATTATAATTTAATAATAAATTATCATTATAGTATTATTATACTGAATTATTATTACAATATTAACATAATAAAATATTAATATAATAATAAAATTTATTATGATATTAATAAAGTAATTTTTTATATTAAAAAATAAATAATTAAATATATAATAATTTTATATTAAAGTATAATATTGTTATATTAATAAAATATTAACTCTAAATAAAATAATAAAAAATGGAATAAGTAATAATAAAGTATTAAATAAAAATATTAAATTAAAATAGTAAAATATTAAATATTAAAACAATATTAAAAACAATAAAAAAATTAAAGATTAAAAATATAAAATAATTAAATAATTAAATAAGAAATTGAACACTATTTAAAATATTAAATTATATATTGATTATCAAGTAACTGTTTTGAACTGTAAGTGTACTACAAGTGAGAGTTACATGACCACAAAATTAACTGTAGCAACTGCAAGTGAGAAAATATGAGTGTAAAAGTGATATTTACATGACCACAAATTTAACTGTAGCAACTGCAAATGGGAAAAGAAGAGTTGCATTTTGCAACTTGTTTTTCAGCGAAACAAACAACGGAAAATGAAAAAGAAGTTTTACGACTTGCGTTTTGCGGCGTTTTGCGGTGAAACAAACACGCCCTAAGTCTATGGAAACTGCAAGTCAACAGTTGATATTTTTACAAGCAACAACGACCTCAAGACAATTAAAAAGAAATTTCTGAGATTTCCAAGAGAAAAACAGAACTATTGTATACTCAACAAATTCGAATGCAAGATAGCATGTCATTATAGAACAGTACTAACCTGTGCAACTGTGCATGGTGACAGTGAAAGCGTTGAACACAATCCTTGGAAGATGGGGGTGGCCGGCCGCAGCATCCTGGAACATCAGCGGCGAACCATGCAGCGGAACAGCCACCGACACCACCGACTTCGTCAACTCGGGCATCAACCCATTCATCAAATGTGACTGCAACCAGACAGTTTGCCATATCACCAAACTGTAATTACTCAGTCTCTAACACAAATTTATGATAGCAAATCTGAAAGAAGTATGTGCATGCAATAACGATAGCAAAATGATGTGACTGTTTCAGTCTCTTTAACTGTATACATCCAAATAATGTCCTCTCGCTGAATCAGTAACAAAAGAGATACTTTCATCCACCAACTTGTAATGAAACAGATGACCAGTTCGTAACAAAAGAGATACTTTCATCCACCAACTTGTAATGAAACAGACAACCAGTTCTAGTGATCATTCAATGTACTCTGAATGTTCTTAACAAGTAGCGAAAGAAACTCTTGTGACTTTTGTAAACATCCAAAGGGCCTAATAATGATTTGTTTCAAGACACACGACCCTACAACCACGCGATCAGAGACCAATTCTGCATAGGCAGTACCAACAACCTTCTCCTGGTCAGATTGCGACCACCATTTGAGTTAATGCCACACCCCGGTTGAGCTGTCAAAGTCTTGGCCTATTGCCTTAAGATCTTCGACAACTTGGGTCTGACACTTCACAATACTGTTGTGAAGTAGGTAGAGATTCTCCTAATTACGATAACAATCATACTCGCATAACGCTGAATTCTGTCAGAATTTTCAATTTTGAAAGTGCCATATCAGTGATACACTGATCTTTGGGGGGTGCTCCCATAAGTCTTTGTGTTAATCTGTGGCTTTTTCTAACACAAACTTGATCAGTCAAATTGTTTTGTGAAAGAAAATTTAATAAAACCACATGAAATTATATGACATATAAAACCAGAACTGAAGGAAACAAAATGATAACAGAGAAGTAAACTAATTAACAGTTAATTTTCCTATCAACAAGTTCACAATAACAACACAAGACCTAATACTCACCTAGAAATTGCCAGTCCACGTGATAGGAATACAATAGTTTCATTTTAGCTTCTAGGTTTCTTTGCTTTTGTTATATGACCAATTGTACTAACTGATATGCATGTCTTCAGGAGAGTATATGCTTTGGATGTGGTTGGCACTATTCCTGAAGAGCTCAAGGATCTACCTTTTCTCAATAATCTGTACGATTTCTCGCAATTCACCACCTCCCTTTACTATTTGCTGTGGTTTCAGAAACGTAAATTTTGCGTTGAGATTCACTGTGAAATTGGCCAATTTCGATGAGGTCACATAATATTTGTTCATTTCATTTGTATATTCATTTAATCGTCACCATGCATATATGAATAAAGTGGACCTCCGGCCCTCCCGTACCTCTCCCATCACAATCAAGTGCTCTACCAACATTTCAAACTGCCATGATGTATGACTTATAACAGATTTTCTAGGAAATCATTATGCGAAAAGAAGCACAGTTTTTGAATCAAAAGTGGGGAAACCTACCCTGTTTCATTAAAAGCATGTCACAAAATGTGCATACAACTCGTACAAGGAACAAAATACACAAGAGAAATAAGATACAAATTCAAAAGAGAGCACATAATGATGCTCGAAGGAAGGAGGTACAAACCGTATCAGCACCACTAAATGGGGCAATGAATTTGCATGATCACAATATACAAGAGTACTACTCCATGCTGGCCGGACAGACGCGGCATGTGCTGGAACTAGCGAATTGATATGTTTTCTCCTAAACTAGTACAGTTACTGGCCAATATGAATGCAGTCTCAAACACCAAATTTGTAGCTTCCATTATAGTCCTGCAAGACTCCAAACTTTCTATCACAAGGGTCCTCTTCAACAAAACTTACTCAGAAGATTACCATGTGTGGTTATTCTAACAGACAGAAGTTTTTTTTAATCTCTTTCAGGGATATAGGTCAAAACTACTTGACTGGACCATTTCCTGCATTCCTCGCAAATTTAACCTCGATGCAGTATTTGTAAGATATATTTCTGAACACATTCTAAAGGTTATAGATGGATTATGAATGCTGATTATATAAACATTCAGGAACTTGGGGCACAATGCATTATCTGGGCCCGTCCCTCCGGAGCTGGGGAATCTTCAAAAGCTTGTTTCACTGTAAGAAACCGATATCCAGTATACATTGTTAGTCATTTCATATGTGGGATGATGCTTATATTGTATTTCTTCATGTCTAGAGAAGTATACAGGATGCAGAAAATATGCAATTGACCACACAATATAATTCTAGTCTAGTGGATAAAGCATGTATGTAATAAACTTTAGTAGAAGAAGCATGTGTTAGAGATTTATTCAAGGATATTTGCAATATATATTGTTGACAAACGTATCATGCACACTTTGATATTATATGGACTCAATTTAACTCGTGTTTTTAGATGGCATATCCATTCATGACAACTGAAACTGCAAATTCAAGTATCTGGCTTAAATTAACCTGGGGCTGCTTAGAGAAGCAATTGAGTTTGTGTCAATGTGTGTGTGTGTGCACGTGTGCGCCAGGGTTTTTGTTCTGCTTGGTGAAAGTGACAAAATAGGACCCTGTGAAGTAACCTTCATTTATTACATATTGGCCCAAGTAGTTACCTCTTGAGATACATTTATTAAACTCTTTCAAAATTGCATTATTTAGCTTTTTTTTACTAGTATTTTAATTTATTGCAATAGAAACAATAAGTTTGACTTTCTTATTGATTTTGCAGGGGCATGGGAACAAACTATTTTAGTGGATCACTCCCTCCTCAGTTTGGAAACTTGAAAAATCTAGAACAATTGTTAAGTTTCTATGCTTTTATTTCTTTTAATATACCTATGTTGAGAATCATTGTGTACACCTCTCACTCGCACTAATTCTAAAAATCTTCTTTTGTCGACAGATACATAGACAGTAGTGGATTAAGTGGTGAATTGCCATCAACTCTTTCAAATCTCAAGAAAATGAAAATCTTGTAAGCCCTGTATATTCCATTTTTACATGTTAAGGTGGCTGAATATTTAAGTGACTTATCCTTGTGTCATTATCATTTAGGTGGGCATCGGACAATAACTTCTCCGGAAAAATACCAGATTTTGTTGCAAGTTGGACAAACCTGAATACTCTGTAAGTATGATGACTAGTTTCTAAACGCTTTGTTAGTTTTTGACTTCTTATTTTTTTCTTCACTTCAAGTTATAGTAAGCAAAATACCATATTTGGGTCATCATAACCATCCCTTTTCCAACAATATTCACCCGTATCTAGTATTTGAACCCTAAATCTCCTTAGAAACTTCTGCTTTAACAATACAGTAAGCTCCACTTGGTCACTGAAACCAAATATTACCTGATATTGAACTTAATTTGTCCAATATCATACGAGTTTCTAAAACGCATAACTAAGAGCAACGTCAAGGCAAGATTCATTACTAATGCCTTTGTGAATGACGGTTAGACCATTCACAGATTGTTATCAGCAAACAATATTACAAATAGAATGATAACTTATTGAATATGTTGCTACCTGAATAACGGAACAGAAAATTTCTTTGCTGCTAATTCCATTGCAATAATATTTAAGAAAATTTCATTTGCAACAGATGAACAGAGTCACCAAACTTCTAATTAAGCTTTAAGATTTTTCTTGGAGAGGCTTTTTAGTAGTTCATGTTTCTTTCTTCAGTCTATTTGCACAATTTCCATTGAAATATTTAGTTCTATTTCTATCACAAATATGGATGATTGCAAAAATCTCGGTTATGCTCTAATTGTGTGAATATTCTTTTAGGAGGTTCCAGGGGAACTCTTTCCATGGTCCAATTCCTTCAAGCTTTTCTAATCTCACCAAACTGTCTGATTTGTAAGTGTTTAGCTCACTCTCCACTTTATTTTGCACAATATATACTTGCATACTGAGATAGTTTGCATTTTGTTATGGTGCAGACGTATTGGAGACATCGTAAATGGGAGCTCTTCATTGGAATTTATAAGTAATTTGACATCTTTAACGATCCTGTAAGGCCACAAAACTTTAAAACCACAACTTATAATTTAGCTTCTAGTTTCTTGCCACAAATTAATTTACAATACTGTACTTTTCCCTCAAAAAGTATACAATATGGTATTTTCTTCACTGCAGGATCTTAAGGAATAGCAAGATATCTGATGTTATGCCATCAAACTTTGGGTCATTCAAAAGTTTACAGAAATTGTGAGTAATTGAATTCAATGGATTATTTAATATCCACGGATTTTAAATTTGTGAGACATGTAATGTATTATATTGGATTTCATATTTACTTTTGAAGGGACTTGAGCTTCAACAGCATAACTGGCGTACTTCCTCAATCTCTTTTCAACTTGGGTTCTCTCAACTTCTTGTAAGAAATGTCTTGTCTTAATTTACAAGCAAACTTTAATATATGTTCTTTCTCATGCTTCTACGCAGTTTCCAAATCTGTGGACCATTTTCTAACCAATTTGAGTTCATGTTTGAGCAGATTCCTTGGAAACAATAGCTTATCTGGGAACTTGCCCACCGCAAAGATCAAATCACTTTCCAATGTGTATGCCTTTAAACTCTTTCTACTACAGTATGGCTGCTTTTGTAACATCCCACTTTTAGTGGCAGCCACTTGACCATGTTGGTTGTATTGATTGCACCCTATGTAGCACATGTACTTTCTATTATGAAGTAGACACCTGTGTCAAACACCGACGTTTTTTTGGACGCTTCTTGAACTTATCCTCAATCATATAGAGATCTTAATTTAGGTCACTTGTTAGACCTTTATTGGACACATGTTCTACTCTCTCTTACACTTCTTTTTTCGCATTACATATTTAAGATACTTATTTACTTTCCCTTATGCATCAAAGATTGTAGTTTAGTGAGACAAAAAATGTCATAAAAATACTAATTTGTGTATAACTATGATAAGTTTAAGTATGTTTTAATATAAGAATTCAGAGTAACTACATTGAACTATGTGTGATCTTTTGGATGTAAAAATATGACTATGCATATATATGCACTTTTATTATTATTTATTTACATATTCTAGTGTCATATCACCATGTCTCCGTATCCTACTTTTTTAAGAAATTGTCGCGTCCCACGTCCGTGTGTGGTTTGTGTCGTATTCATGTCTCATGTCTGTGTTTATTCTTCTTAAGTTGCAGCTCTGTACTACTGAATTCCTTTGCATAAAATTACTGATTCCATATTTCATCTTTTTGCTTGCAGAGATCTATCATACAATCAACTCTCCGGAAGCTTTCCTCCCTGGGTCAGCGAAAATAACCTGCAACTGTATGTTGGAAGGGCAGAAATTTTTTCTTAGTACTGCTTTAGCAACATAAGAGCACATGTATTTTGGATTTGATCACTGAGTTAGCAATAACTTATTTATCTGACATTTCTAAGCTACAAGAAAAGGAACCCAGTTACATTCCCATTAATAGAGTAGAAAAGCTCTTATTGCTATATAGGGGAAAGATTATACGACTTTTCATTTGCATACTGCTTACTATGGGCTTTGACAACTTTCCTAGCATGCACTAACAAAAAGACAGGTAAAAGATATCCCAAGATAAAACAAGTTTAAAGGTAATAAGTAATAACATTAATTGATTTAAAATTCATTTGACTTTTCAAATTATGTCATGTTATCAATCATTTAATCAGGGTTAGGGCAAGCATCAAGAGTCTTAAAACAAATAGATGGATGCATATTAAGAACTAACCTTACACAACATACAATATTAACTTCTTGTTCTTACTAACTTCTTTTGTATTATTCACAGGAACTTGGTCGCCAACAATTTCCTCATAGATAGCTCTAATAACAGGTGCTTATGCTTGCCCTATGTTTCACATAATATTTTCTGAGAATATTCATGATTTCACTGGACAAATTACATAAATAGAATTGTAAGCATACATTCAGGCGTTAAGATTTTTAACTTCTTACTCTTGGACACATATCTTGTAAATCTTTGATCTATGTAGATATAGTATAACTAATAGGATCCACTTAGGAGAAGTATCCTATCCACCTATCCTAGTACCCTGGGTACGTGTGCGTCTATTTCATTGAAGTTTCGGTGCAACATAGCCTTACAATAATTATTGCCTTATCATTCAACTTATTTCTTCACTCTTTTTCATCTATATTCTCTAAACTTGGCATCTATTAAGCATAAACACTTTAAAGTGAGTGCATGTCCATGTCAGACACGTATCAAACACCAATACTTAGCCGACACATATCAAACACTTTGAAGCCTAGTTAGATTTTAAAAAACCATAAAATTTCCAACGCCCTGTCATCTTTAAATAAAATCTAAAAAACATGTGTTGGATATCTAAAAGTCACATGTCGCTTAAATAAACATGAAAAAGACTATCTGATGTGAAACGATGACATGTGTGAATCAGAAATCAGTGATAGAATTAAACTTCGCTACATTTCACCAGCAAAACGATCTTGGATAGAAAAATAGTTAAAACTAATATGCAAACAGATGGATTTAATAAAATATGCAGTTGCAATCGTACCATTCTAAATCTAAAATAAAATGATACAATTACTCAGTTACGATGGCACAATTTTATAAAATCAATATATATGACCAACAAATGCAAGGTGAAATAGAATTACACAATCTCACTATATGGGAGCAGCAGATAAAGCTAACAGAGAATAATTATCAACCCACAAATAAGAAATCGTGTTAAGAAAAGTTACCTACTGAGAATCATAGAGATCTTAGTGACTTGTAATTGATGTCGGTGCGTAGATCTCATCGTCACGAGCTCAACGGCTCAAAAATACCTGAAACGGACGCCAAAATTGAAAGTTACGACCTGAAAATGAGATCAGCTTTGATAACGGGTCTGTTTTATTGCTCGAATCCGTTACTGTAGCAATCGGCACGAGAACTGTAGCAATTGGGCGCGGTACTGTAGCAACCAGGTTATAACTTCAACCCGAAATTTCTTCTCTGAAACTGTAGCAATTCGGGTCCCAGTCGGGTGTCTTTTCTAAAACTCGTTTTCTTCTCTAACACACTTCTGATGGGTTTTTTCTTTACTTTCCTAGAAGGGGTCGGATTGGGCTTGTGATGATGATGGCGATGGAGAGGCGAGTTCAGGGAATAGATGCGCTACCGAATGTGCTGGTATACCGATGATGAGGTGAGGATGACAGGGGTTCTTGGGTGTATTGTAGACGTCGACGAGGATAATGGGAAGAAGTGGTGGCGTCGATGGGTTCACAAGAGGAAGTAGATGCCGGGATGAAGAGGCGCACCGTGGGTTAAGAGTGAGAAGAGAGAAACGAGATATTGGAGAAATCAGGTGCGTGAGGTTGAAGACGGTTGAGATGGTAGCGCTGCAGGAGGAATAGTTTGGTGGCAGAGTTGTTGTGAAGGGATGGATTGTGGTCAGTTGAGGGATGATGGTGTTGTTGCTATCAAACAGAGAAGGAGAGGGGAGATGAGGGAGATGCACTGTGGTGATGTCGCGGTGGTGCAAGGATGGGGAAGAGGGCGGTGACGATGATGTTGTCGATGGATGTCAAGGGGTAGAAATTGTTAGGTTTGAAGAGGAGAGAGAAGATAATCAGAGAGAGAATCAGAGAGAGAAGGGGATGACGACTGGGAAAAGAGAGAACCCAGATTAGGAATTAAGAAGATACTTAGAAAAATTTCTAAACAATTAGAGATAAACTCAAATCTCATATAACAATTGTTTATTTCAATTCTTCATTAATTAAAAAAATTCAAAATAAGAGTCTATTAACAGACTTACAAGTTTGTAGTTTCAAACCACAACCAATATGGTACTAAATAAAATATACAACTCCTAATAAACCAAAACACAACTAAAAAGAGAAAAGTGCATAAAGAAAAACACATAAAAGTCTTCAACTGCTTGAATCAGTCTAGATTGGAATTCTTCTGTCTGTTTCAGCTCTTGATATCCGCATCACCATCTCTTCGATGTAAGCAAGTATGATAGTAGAATCTAAATATATCATGATTTAGGTGACATCTTAGTTAGATTTTTTAGATTTTTTTTGTTTTGCTAGTTACTTTACTAGAAGTTATGAATGTAAATTATTTAGATTTTAATTTTAATTTTCATTTACTTTTAATAGAACACATCTTAATCACTACAGATTTTGATATGTATATAGATTTACACATACACATAGTTATATCACTATATCGCTGTATCTTATATTTTAAGGATTTTCTTTCCTTCGTGTCTGTGCTCATGCTTCGTAGCTTGGCATTGACATTATTTTTTATTTCTTCCAAATAATAGTTAACTGAATCAAACAGCTGCAATAGGAAAACAAAGTGGGATGATACTGAGATATTATGGCTAATGGCTTGTAATTCTGTTCTGTACCTAGTGACTCGTATCATGGTAAGAAAGAAATCAATTAGAGGATAATCCTTTCTTGTTCTTGTGTGCAGTGTTGTACCTTCAGGATTAAACTGTCTTCAGAGAAACATGCCATGCAGTCTTGGTTCTCCAATATGTAAGTTATATCCTTTCTTTCTCTTCATGCTTTTTTCTATTAATTGACAAAAGGAGATCAATTCCCTCCCCAAAATCTTAGGTAATAATAGCAAGTTCTTTTTTACTGATTACAGATTCATCTTTCGCGATAAATTGTGGTGGCAGTAAAACTATAACATCTTCTGATGGAACCGAGTATGATATTGACAACGCTAATCTCACTACTGCATCATATTATGTGACGGACACAACCAGATGGGGAGTTAGTAGTGTTGGAAGCTTTGCTGATGCCCCTGGTAGTAATTATATAATTTCAAGCTTATCCCAATTCCAAGCCACTCTGGATCCGGAATTGTTTCAACAACAAAGGATGTCTCCCTCATCTCTAAGATACTATGGCCTTGGTCTTGAGAATGGAAACTACAGTGTTAAATTGCAATTCGCTGAGACAGCCTACCCTGATCCTCCTACATGGAAGAGTGTAGGGAGAAGGGTATTCAACATTTATGTTCAGGTAATTAAACAAAATATTTCGACAAATTGGTTCTTTAAAAGGATTACATGTACGAATCTGGCATTAGATAATGCAAACACTCGTAACTAAAACAGCAAACCCTTTATCCCAATTCTATAAGGTATCAATTGGTCATATTTCTAGAAATTGGTCACTTCGGTTCTTTTCTTTTCCCATTCTTTTGCAATGTGGTTCTTATTTTCTTTTTGAAACATATGGTTGTCCACCACCTTTCTCCCCTATTTTCATGCATAAATGCTTATATTGATTGCTACTAGCAACTATATGCATGCTATCTTGGTTCTAGTGTAACCTAAAGTGAGAGAAATGAGAGCATCCCTTCGTCAACATCCAAAATTCTCTCACTTTTCTAGATATTCTTTCCTGGCCAATCTCATCTTGATTCAACATCATTTCAGGGAAAACTAGTAGAGACAGACTTTGATATAAAAAAGGCGGCTGGTGGAGTCTCTAAAAAAGCCGTCGAGAGGGCGTACATAGCTCCTGTCAGAAACAACTTCCTTGAAATACATTTCTTTTGGGCTGGAAAGGGTACTTGCTGCGTTCCTACTCAGGGCTACTATGGCCCTTCCATTTCTGCCATCAGTGTCTCTCCTTCCGGTATGAATATTTACATAAACTTCCCTTAGATAAGATAAACAGCTACGCTACCTTGTTGTTTCTTATGATTGAAATTTTTCTTCAGACTTCACTCCTACTGTTTCCAACAAACCGCCTAATACCTCTTCAAAAAGCAATACCGGTCTGATCGTGGGGATTGTAGTTGGTGTTGGAGTATTAGGATTTCTAGCTATAATTGGAGTTCTTATATGGAGACAGAGGAAAAGAAGGCTTAGCAAGGATGATGAAGGAGGTATAAACTAGAAGATGAATGAAATGAATTTTATGCATCTGGATTATATTTATTTATTAATTTATTATGCATCTGTTTATATTTATTGATTTCTTTCTTTATTTCTTTCTTTCCAGAGTTGTCAGGGATGCTCATTCGACCAGACACTTTCAGTTATGCTGAAATGAGGACTGCTACAAATGACTTCAACCCTGCTAATCTCCTAGGAGAGGGAGGATTTGGAGCTGTATTCAAGGTCTGTCTTTTACTTATCACTTGTATTTTTTGAAGCGGAACCCGGTCTTGATCCTGGGTGCAGAGAGAGAAAACCTGCTCCTTTTCTACCCCCTCCTAAGCCAAAAGAGTGTATCCTCATAGTCATTTGTCATCTATCAGTTTCAATTCACATCTAGTTGGAAGTCAACCTGATTCCTATCCTTTGTTCTAAAACAAAATCCAATTCACATCCATTTTCAAAAAATGACTGAAGCGAACACAAAATAAGAATGCTTTGCAGCGACATATCTCAATGACATTGTTTTATGTAGGGTAAACTCACTGATGGAAGGTTAGTGGCTGTGAAACAATTGTCAGTGCAATCTCACCAAGGGAAGCAGCAATTCATGGCAGAGATCGGGACTATATCTGCAGTGCAACATCGAAACCTTGTGAAGTTGTATGGTTGCTGCATTGAGGGAGACAAGAGACTAGTGGTTTATGAGTATTTGGAGAACAAAAGTTTAGATCAGGCTATCTTTGGTATAAATTAACAGAAGGAGACACTTAACAAACAATGCATCATTAGGATTCAAAGATATAAATGAATTATTCATAATGGTGTTCTTTGGATTGCAGGAAAGAGTGACCTACAGTTGGATTGGGCTACTCGTTTTGACATATGTTTGGGTACTGCAAGAGGTCTAGCATATCTCCATGAAGAATCAAGGATAAGGATCGTACATAGAGATGTCAAGGCTAGTAATATACTCCTTGATGCTGATCTAAACCCGAAAATATCAGATTTTGGTCTTGCTAAGCTATATGATGACAAGAAGACTCACATTACAACCAGGGTTGCTGGTACAATGTAAGTCCAATTAGTTCCATGAATAAATTTACTTCTCATTATTTGTCTCTCTTAAAAGTACCAGCAGGAGTTATATCTCTATTCTAAACGAGTGCAGTTTCCATATTTCTTTTAGCTCCTGCACTGTCTTTATTTTCTATAGAAAGCTAATTGCTAGATTAGATTGCTGATGTAGTGTGCGCGTGTTGTATCAGTGGTTATCTCGCACCAGAGTATGCCATGAGAGGGCATCTCACAGAAAAAGCTGATGTGTTCGGATTTGGGGTAGTTATTATGGAGGTTCTTAGTGGAAGACCGAATGCAGATACGTCGCTTGATGAGGAAAAGATTTACCTTCTTGAATGGGTAAGTCGAATATTATTCCAAATAGCTTCATAATGTTAAGATTAAACTGACACTGGAACATTAACATGGAATGCACAGATGAGGAATATTTAACTGTCGACCCACATTGATCTAAGAAGTAAAATAAAAAAAATAAAAAAAACAATAAAAGTCTATACTTGCTTTAATTTTGTCCTCGAGATACTTAAGGTGATAAATGACACCTGATAGCTAGGTCAATCCTCACTGGTCGAAAATGATCAGGTTTTGAATCAAAAACAAAAAACTTAAATCCTCCTCGATACTCTGGAAATATTAGGCACCAGCTTAATTTATCCAATAATCTATTTTAAACACAGATAACCAAGCTCTTAGTTCAAATTATAATATCTTCACTTGTCAACTAATTTTCATTTCTGGTAATTAGTGCCGAAGTAATATGATCCAGTAGCTTTCCTAAATATTTTTTTTTTCCCTCAAGTGAACTATGATACGCTGAAATACTTTATACCTAGGAATAATGGCCATCAACTTGCTTTTCTATTTTCTTATCGTTTCCTATTCATAACAATTTACACTAAGCAAAAAAAAACAAGAACAGAGTGAGGTGGATATTCACCATCTTTTAACACCTACAACTCATAAGGTTCATAGTGAAAATGATAAACCCATTGGACAAGAGTACCATCACAATCGGATCAGTAAGAAAAACACATTTAGAACTCCCATCTTCATATTTGCAAGGAAACAGAAGAACTAGGCAATAACTTACAGATCTCTGTATTCTCACAGGCATGGCGTCTACACGAGAACATGCGTGACCTGGAGCTGATAGACCCAGGACTATCATCATTTAATGAGAGAGAGGCGAGACGGCTTATTGGTGTAGCTCTTCTTTGCACTCAAGCATCACCGACGCTACGACCACACATGTCAAGGGTGGTGGCTATGCTGACAGGAGACATTGAGGTGTCTGAAGTCACAACAAGGCCTGGCTACCTAACGGAATGGCACTTGAAGGATTTGAGCAGCAATTTCATGAGTAGTGACTTCTCAAAAGCATCAAACTCAAACTATAGCCAAGAAAGCGGAACGTCAAGCACAAGCATGCTAGTCAGATATAGCCCTTCACCTTCACCATCTCAACCACTGGTGAATTCAGTCATCAATGAAGAAAGATGAACAATGCTTCATACAGGTTCTACTCTCTGAGAATGTAGAGATTATATATTGTACATGTCATATAAAGAAGGAGAAGAATACTTATTTGTGTAATGATAAGATACCATTGGTTATAGTTCTTGATTGTATTTATATACACATATTGATCACATGTTTACACCGATTTAGGAAAAACAATATGAAATGTTAATTGAGAGAGAGAATGAGAAACACATGATGCATGAGTCTCATGAGTTCCATATGTTCCTATCTTCATGAAGAGATTCTAGGATCTGCTTGATTTCATGAGGGATTTCTTTCACATGGATCACATATTTCACATGAGTCATGTGTTTTCATTGATATCTCTAGCCCCCCCCCCTCCGGCACGCGCGCACGCAAGTGAAGCGGATTTGAAAGAACCGAGAGTTTGTTTTTCAGCATAGAAAATCTTAATGAGCTTAAAGACTTAGCAAGGATGTCTGCTAGTTGGTCTTTAGTGCTCACAAATCGAACATCCAGAACTCCATTATCAACATAGTCCCGTACAAAATGAATGTCGGTCTCAACATGTTTGGAGCGTGAGTGACAAATAGGATTGACTGAGAGATATGTTGCACTGAGATTGTCACAGAGAATTATTGGAGGAGATTGCGAAAGTCTAAACTCACGAAGTAATGACTGCAACCAAATGACCTCTCCTGCAGCATTGACAACGCCTCTATATTCTGCCTCAGTGCTAGATTGTGTCATAGTGTACTGCTTCTTCGAGCTCCAAGAAATGAGATTTGTACCAAGAAAGACACAATAACCACTGGTGGATTTTCGACCATCGATCGACCTTGCCCAATCTGCATTGGTATAAGCAGTAAGTTGTATAGAAAAATAACGAGAGAGAAAAAGGCCATGCTGAATGGTAAATTTGAGGTAACGGAGGATCAATTTTACAGCTCTCCAATGCTTATCGGTTAGAGCTTGCATGAACTGAACGACTTTGTTCACCGAGAAGGCAATATCGGTCTGGTAATGCTTAGGTATTGTAGAGCCCCAACCGTATTTCGATAGACAAAAGGGTCAGAGAGAGGTTTGCCAACAACCATGGAGAGCTGAGAAAGTAGCCATAAGCGAGCAGACGGACTCACCATCTATCTTGAGCTGGAGAAGCAAGTCACGAATGTACTTCTGTTGAGAGAGAAGAGACCTAAGGGTTACGGTGACACTCCACACCCAAGAAATAGTGCAGTAGGCCGAGGTCTTTTAATGAGAACTTCCGACCTAGTTCATGAATAAGACGAGTAACAACCCATGAGTCATTACCTGTGATGATGATGTCGTCCACATAGATAAGAACCAGAAGAAGATTTGTCCCAACTCGTCAGAGGAAGAGAGACGTGTCAGACTTGGAGCCCACAAAGCCCATTGTGACTAGATAACTGCTAAGGCGAGAACCAGGCCCGTGGAGCCTGTTTGAGGTCATAGATACTGCGGTGAAACTTACATACATGATTGGGATGAGCGGGATCGATTAACCCCGAAGGTTATTCCATGTAGACCGTCTCAGTAAGAAAACCCTAAAAAAATGCATTATTCACATCCAACTGTCGAATAGATCAGCCCTTGGAGATGACCAGACTGTACACGGTATGGACAGTGGTCGGTTTGATGACCAGACTGAATGTCTCACCATAGTCTAATCCTGATTGTTGATGAAAATTCTTGGCCACCAGGCGGGCCTTATACCTGTCAACAGAACAATTAGGTTTATGTTTTAATTTGTAAACCCATTTGCAGCTAACCAGATTCATGGTAGGATGGTATGGCACAAGAGACCAGATTTTTATTCTTAAGTAAGGCATTCATCTTAGTGTCCATTGCCTGGCGCCACTTGGGATCTTTAGAAGCTTGCGTGAAACATGTGGGTTCGAAAGGAGAGGTGGCCAAGTCGGCCATGAGACAGGTAGGAATGGGATACCAGGTGGCTAGCCAGACCTTTGGTATTCTGGTGTTATCTTGTATTCTAGTGACCATATGATGGGTCCTTATAGGAGGAGGACTGAGAGAGGCTAAGGATGAGGATGATGAAAAAGACTCATCGGCGGGCGTTGGTGGAGGTGGTAGAGAAGGAGTATGTAAGGGAGGTGGTGGTGGAGGAGGAGAAGAGTCAATGGTGGGGCCCGCAGGAGAAGAGCAGACTGGAACAATGGAAGGTAACAGAGACATGGAGATGGGGATCAGTGGTGAGGGCATGGGAGTAGGTGGAGAGGGAGAGAGAGAGAGAGGACAGAGGAAACTGGAAAGGAAAGGAGGATTCGTCGAACACAACATCCCGGGAGATGTAAATACGACCAGAGGGGACATGCAAATATTGATAATTTTTTGCGAAGCCGAGTAACCTAAGAAGACACATTGACTGAATCGAAAATCAAACTTATGAGTTTGGTATGGACGCAGATGAGGATAGTAAGCACAACAAAAAATATGTAAGAAAAAGTAGTCAGGTGCTTTATGAAATAATTTATGATAGGGAGATAGATTATGGAAGACGGGGTTTGGCATTCTATTGATGAGAAATGCGGCGTTTGGAAAGCATAAGGCCAGTAATGAAATGAAACATTTGACCGGGCCAGAAGAGTGAGGTCAGTTTTGACAAGGTGGCGGTGCTTTCTCTCTGCGATGTCATTTTGGGCACTAGTGTGTGGACATGATAAGCGATGAGCAATACACTAAGAAGACAAGTAAGATTTAAATTTGATGAACTCGTCACCACCATCAGTTTAGAGCGCTTTAATAGAATGCCCTAGAAATTTTTCACATGAAGTTTAAACTCAAGAAAAATAGAGAAAGTATCACTTTTATTAATTAAAGGACAAAGCCAAACATACTTACTGGAGTGATCTACAACGCTAATATAATAACAATGATCACTTATAGCGGACACAGGAGATGGACCCCATAGATCGGAGTAAATAAGCTCTAAAGGAGCAGTAGCAATCGTGAAAGATGGCAAAAAAGAGAGACAATGACTTTTCTCTTACTGACAGGGGATGTAGAGATGGGTACCAACACGGTCATTGAAGAAAGAAAGTCGATACTGAGTTAAAACACTGAAGACAACTTTTGTGGAGGGATGGCCTAGACGCTCATGCCAGACGAAGGAAGATGTATGCTCACCAAGAAGAGCCTGGGGAGAGGCGGTGGAGCAATAGTTCCCCAGAGAGAAGATATACAGACCATCCTTAAGTTGTCCCCACAATAGAGTTTTCTGCGTGGAGAAATCCTTGACAAAACAAGAGTCAGGGTGAAATTCAAGAAGGATTTTATTATCAACAGTAAATTGACTAACAGATAGAAGATTTTTAGTGATATCAAGAACATGTAAAAAAATTTCAAGACAAAAGAAGAAATAAGAGAACACAATAAAGAAGCACTAGTAGTTGGATAGGTAAACCTGCCCCGTTACCCATGCGAACTCTGTCGGGTCCTTGATATTTTGAATGAACCGTAAGATTCGCCATGTCAACAGTTAGGTGCTGAGTGGCTCCGGAGTTAACATACCAGTTGGGATCGACTGGATTATTCGCTTAAGAGTGGAGGAGAGCAGTTGGGCTAGCTGAAGGAGAAAGATCATCATAACGATTGTAGCATTGGTTTGTATAATGGCCAAAACGATTGCAGATCTGGCATTGAGGTCGGCCACCAGCGGACTGATGTGGTGGTGGAAGGAAATGTCCACGACCACGACCGCTGTAACGCCCCGATCCTAAGGATACGGAGACGTTACACAGTGGTATCAGAGCCTAGGTTCACACCTGGTATGGGTAACCACCTGGGTCAATGCTTGGGCTCTTACCAACAGTACAATCAGGTTCAGATTCACTGATCTGTATCTGAATTTGGGGATTCCAGCGACGAGTACAAGAATACACTGTCATTGACAATTCATTCCCTGACTCTTTTGTATTCCTGACCTACAGTTGTCCACCAAAAGATCCGATTTCCTTCTTGCTTTCTTTGCATCTTCTCGCTTCCAAACCGTTAGTGTTAGTTCACTACACTACTTTTCCATCCCGAGTTCCTTATAGATATCAGAGTGCGCAGCGGAAGTGTCGTGGACCCGTAACATTTAGGTTTTGGGGATGTCAATCTTGTTCTCACACCTGAATTGAAATTTCAAGGACGAAATTTTTTGTAAGGTGGGGAGAAATGTAACCCCCTGATCCCTGGTGTACGTATCACTGTATCAGTACGCGATACGACGTACAAAATTGATTTGACCTCCGTGGTAGTCCGATGGAGCTGATTTCAGTTTCAAAAATTATTTTCTAATATTTTAGATTTTTCAGGATTTTCTGGAATTTTTTGGATTATTTTGGAAAATCTCCGTAGTCGGTATCGACCGATACCGATAACCGCTTTACGATTTTTATTTCACAATCGGAGTTGAATTTTGAGAATCCTCTTTCACCATGTGTCTTAGAATCGTATTATCTACCTTAGGGTATTTTTGGAGAATTTTCTGAATTTATCAAAAATCGGGCCAAACCGGTGTCGCCCAGTACCGGCGACAGCTTCTGGGATTTTTAATTCGCAAACCGCATAGAATTTCTTCAAACCGTTTTCATATTACGTCTCAGCGTAATATTCTCTATTTTCTGTAATTTTTGGGCACTGTTCAGAGCTGGTCAAATATTGGGCCAATATTATAATAATAAAATATTATTTTGTTTAAATCTTTCTTTTTCTTTTCTTTCTTCTTCCATCTTCTTCCACACACTTCCTCCACCGCCATTCTTTCCACCGCCTCCCCCTATTTTAAATCCTCTCTCTCCTAACTCCCTCTCTATTTCTCACCAACCCTCTCTCTCTCTCTAAAATTCCCTCTCTCTCTATTTCCACACCCCCTCTCTCTCTCTCTCTCTCTCTCTCTGCTGCAGAAACCCAAAAAGGAGGGGGGCGACCCGCAGCCAAGCCAGGCCGCAGGCCACCGCCGCCGGCCGCGACCCCCAGGCCACGCCCCCGGCTGGTGCCTCCCCAAGCCGGCCACCAATCTCCTCCTTCTTCTTTTGCTGTGCTGTAAACCTCTCCCCCCTCACTCACTCTCTCCTCCTATACCTCTTTCTCTCTCCCTTTCTTTCTCTCTCTCCGGCCGGAGCCGGGACCGCCGGCGGCGGCCAGCCATCCGGCGCCGCCGGCAAGCTAGGCTGGCCGGCCGGCCGCGCAGGAGTAGCAGCAGCAAGCTGCTGCTGCTGTTCTTCTCCTTATTGGGTTTGGGTGAAACCCAAACCCAATAACCCCTTATTGGGTTAAGTGGTAAACCCCATAAACCCATAAACCCGACCCGTAAACCCGTTACCCATTAACCCATTTCCTTAAGTCAATTGGGTTTGGGTATTGGATCCAAACCCGACCCGCGAGCTACCCAAACCCGCTTCGAAACCCAATAAAGGTAACTTTACAGAAAACCCCCTGATTCAATTTATTATTTGCATTTAATTATTTTTATTACATATTTAATCCCATTTTCTGACTTTTAGCGTTCAGGCGATATCGGGAGCATCAGGACTCCGATTTGGACGATTCTGGATCCGTTGCGATCGTGGGAAAGAGAGCTACCTTCCCATGGCTAGTTAGTGAGTGTTTTCCTTTTATAAATTATATTTTATCATGTTTAGTAATCTTGATTGGTTGCCTTATTTAATAAAACTTGATATATCAGATCATAAAACTAACTGGGGTATGGGGAAGACTTGACGGTTGATTAGATCTTATCGGGTGATGTACTGGATCCATATTGTTCTCCCACTGCAGGGGACGGTAGTGCTACCTACCAATTGCTCCATGAGCTCTCGTTACTTGATTCATGCTCCCCTCTTAGCGGAGGGCCCTGGTCTCAGCAGCCAGGGGTTTGTTTAAGGCCGTGATCCCGGGTATGCACGGGATACACCTACCCAATAAGTGCTCCTCGACCATGGGTTTCCAAGTAACATAATAAAACAAGTATACACAATAGTGACGTCGGGAACACTTGTTATTTGATCACTCTCTCGTTTGGATAATGGTACCCGTAGGCCATGTCCGGATGGGTTCGACTGGAGTGCGGGCTCCAGTATGAACTGCCAGTGATATGAGACACTGGAAGAGATTGATTAAAATACCAGGTGGTACTGATTGCTACTATTGTATAAATAACATGACTTGCCTGATACATGTATACTATTGTTTAGTTGTACTTGTTACTGTTCCTGCTCATTTATTCGCTATCATGCGCCATGTATGCATTGTTACTTTACCTGTTTTATGCTACACTTTCTGAGGTGGCATACTGCTCATGTATATGTATACTTTGCATTGCTTATATTCTGTTTTGCATTGTCTATTTGCTCACTATGCACAACACAGTAGGATGGTTATGTTGCATATGCCATTTGCATGCTCACTTCTATCACGTCACCACTAACATGTTCATTACTGTTACGTCACCACTCGACAATCTTATTTATTACACAAACTGGATACGACTATAGACATGACCCGATGATAACATGTTAGGCAATGATAACCGGTTAGGTAGTGAAGGTATTAAAAGATAACATGTCTATATATTTCTACTGCTTATTATATACTTATAGATATATGTATCGTGCTTGTATTACCATCGTATATATTACTGCCTCCTTCATTTTACCACTCACTAGGTCGCTTTCTGACGACCCTGGGGTTGCGTGCCCAGGTTGGAGATCTGAGGTACCGTATTATCAGATAGTGCCTTGGAGTCACATAGGAGACTTTACTATCGAGACTCTTCATAGGTATCTTTGTGCTTTGTTCCTGTTATCTTATTTATCCCTATTTTTATATCTGTTATGATCACTAACCCCTTTCTGCAGGTATTCTTGTACTTATTGATGCTGGAACCCTTGTATATATGGAGGCTATGTCCTGTACTGAGGCTTAACGTACGCGTGAGGGTGTTTTCACCTCGCGTATGTACGTCGCCATAACGTCCCCGTACCTGCGGGATCGGGGCGTTACAACCGCGCTCCCTATCTCGGCCACGTCCACGACCACGGAAAGAAGATGGAGCCGAATGGTAATTTAGAGTGCGGGAGGCAGTATGAAGTGGAGGAGAAGGGGAGATGAGGCTTGTGGACGCAGATGAAGTGATAGCACGCCCACGATAAATCTCCTGGCTAAGCATGCGGCTAATAAGTTCTTCGGATAGTATAGTACAGGGTCGACTCGTGTATTGAGGAGGTAACAGACGAGTCATACTCGAAAGACAGACCATTGAGTAAAGTAGAGACGAGATCGCAGTCAGCAACTGGATTAGCCACTGCTGCCAGCTTATCCACGATGGACTTGACAGACTGAATGTACTCTGACATTGAAGAGTTACCCATCTTGATAGTGTGTAGCTGATATTTAAGTTGCTGCACTCTAACTCTGGAGGGTGACACAAAGATTCGCTCTAGAGAGCACCACACATCACGAGATGTGGTAAGACTGACGACATTAGTAAGACCAACCTCAGCAAGTAAAGAGATAAACCAGTATAAGAGTATCTGATTAAATTTGATCCAGCGATTATATTCCAGATTGATGAGCTGGGCATTCTTCTCGGTAGAAGGAAGGAACCAGACCGAACACGGAGAGGTTCCGTCGACGAGGCCTTTGAGACCATGGAGTTTGAGAATAAGAAGGAACTGGGAACACCTCAGTACATAGTTTTCCTTGTCGAGTTTGATGCTCAGAAAGTGAGTGATGTTGAGATTGGGAGTAACCATGGATGCAGGTGTTTGGATGGAGGTAAGAAAAGATAAAGAGAAAATACTCGACATGGTACATGAGTTGCTCTGATACCAAGATAAAGAAAAAGGAGAAGAACACTTATTTGTGTAATGACAAGATACCACTAATTATGATTCTTAGTTGTATTTATATACAAATATTGATCACATGTTTCCATTGATTTAGGAGAAATAATAGAAAACACTGATTGAGAGAGAATGTGAAACACATAGTGCATGAGTCGCATGAGTCCTATATATTCCTATCTTCATGGAGAGATTTTAGGATCTGCTTGATTTCATGATGTGTTTCTTTCACATAAATCACATGTTTCATATGAGTCACGTGTTGTCGTTGATATCTCTAACTTCTCATGTGTTCCTATCTTCATGGAGAGATTTTAGGATCTGCTTGATTTCATGATGTGTTTCTTTTACATAAATCACATATTTCATATGAGTCACGTGTTGTCGTTGATATCTCTAACTTCTCATGTGTTCCTATCTTCATGGAGAGATTTTAGGATCTGCTTGATTTCATGAGGTTTTTTTTTTCACATGGATCACATGTTTCACATGAGTCACGTGTTGTCATTGATATATCTAACAATGTCTAAAGAATTTTTGGGCTTTTATTTATTCTATAGAGTTTGTAAACTGAGAATCGTTTCGTTAACTTTTTGTGCATTTTTGTATGCTATTTTTTGCTGCTTTATTTAGGTACGGATGCTTTATTTGGATGTTCATAAATTGTTGCACATTACTATAATATTCTTGAGGTATTTTACCTTCTTGCTCATCCTAAATTAGACAAAGATAAAAGTTTCAAATTTTAACTTTAATCTTATGTATAAAAATACATAAGATTAAAGTTAAAATGTTATGGTGTTTGGATACTCCATAAGAAGAGGATCCAATGCCTGTAGGCAATATTACTTATTTGCTTTTCGATTCAATACCTTTATTAAGAAGTCTCCACATCTTGGCATCAAAGTTCATACCTGAAATTTTGAAAGATTAATATTTCTGGTTTAAATTGTAGAGATGCAAGTGTATTGAGATACAAAGATACTTCTGCTTGTATACTTGTTACATCTTTGCTAATTAGCACTACATTTCCTTCAAGTATTCTATTGTATCTTTCTTGTTATAACATTTACTTCTATCCTCCATAATACAAATCTCTATATAATGCTTCAAGTAAAACACACTTTTACTGTAAGCACAAGTTATCTACTACATAAAACAACTCCATTTTCCCTCAGCTCCAGCAATATGGCTTCAGCTCGAAACCTCAAACAATACGTCTCTCTCTTTTAGGCCACAAGTGTACGCGTCGAAAAAATCACAATTGTAAAATTCTTTTGATTGAATAGAAGATTACAACGGATACAATCCGATTACAAAAGAGAGGAATCTTTTGATTAATTCTCCTCTTTATTTAAAGCTGGGTTCTTCACGTGGCGGTGGAGAGTGAGTCTTATTTCCCGTTGACCGGCCGAACGTCAGGATCTCTTGGGAATCCTTTCTTTGGATCTACTGGTGGAGTAGCACAGCTCCTATCAGTAATGGAATCTCAAAGAGATTTAAAGAACTTGAACCTAGCAAGTTAACAAAAAGAGTTGAACTCTTCCCAGACTTCAAGAGCTTCGAGGTCAAACTCTGCTGAGGTAGCTCTCCCCCTTGTCTATGGCTTCTTGGATTCCTCCACCATGACTCTCCTCTTCAGCCCTTTTTTTAGAGGTCCCCTTCCAGCGCACCTCTCCTCTTCTCTAACTATTCATAGTTATTTATAGAGGAATTGGGGTGTAACCAACCCCTTAAATCTCTCCATAATGGGAGGGGTGTAACCAACTCCTTAAATCTCTCCATATGGTAAGTTATTCCCCATTATGTGGAGAGAAAATTGAAGTGCAACTGCCCTCTTAAAACTCTCCATTAATGAGGATTAATCTCTCCTTTAAGGGGGGAGAACGTGCGAGTGACTGACGCAGTCATGACTGACAGTTACAGCAGAAACGCAGGTCTCGCGTTGAACGCGGATCTCACTCTGATGTTAAGACGCGGAGCTCACAGCCTCGCGTCTGTGTTGGAACGCGGAGCTGCTCAGGCTTGCGTTTGAGTTGAAATGCGGAGCTGGATGAGGTCCGTGTTTGACAAAGGACGCGAGATCCGCATCTGGCGACCTCCGCGTCTGAGAAAGGACGCGAGGTCCGCGTCTGAGAAAGGACGCGGCGATTTCCGCGTCTGAGAAAGGACGCGGGGTCTGCGTCTGGCGATCTCCGCGTTTGACAAAGGACGCGAGGTCCGCGTCTGAGGCTGGAACGCGATCTCCGCGTCTGGGAGGTTCACGTCTGAGGCTTTGTCTTCAGTAATTTTTTGATAGCCTACAACAAAGTTTGATCCTTCGTCATCATCCATCACACATGGTACGCCCATCCCCACCTCGATCAGTGAGGCGTGAGGGACCCCAAGAGCAACTGCTCGCCGCCTTGAGTTGCGTCGCAAGAAACCATACACCCCATCAATCGCCACCTTCTTCACCCAGGGTGCTGCCTCCCTCTCCACCACAATTGTGTTTCCCATCATGTAAGCCACACCCGATTCCCTCCCCTTTGCCAGCTCCCTCACATCCTCGCATTCATCATCCTCGCCTGTCACAACAAACCTCACCCTCTTCATGGCGCGAATGTTGCCAACGTGTTCTGTTTGCGCAGACTCAGACACCTTGATCAGTAACCTCCTCTTCCTTAACAGAGGAGGGAACACCAGCAATACTATTGATATATTCCAGGGCGACACCAGGAACGCCGGCAAGGCCAAAGGTGGGGCCCAGAGAGAGGAGGCGGTCGAGGAAGACCTTGTTCTGGGGTTCGAAGACAAGCTTCATGGCAGTGCCATAGTGCCAAGTCAAACGTTGTCGTCAAGGTTATCAGGGAGAGGAGGAAAGGGAACCAACCGCCATGGGGGAATTTCAAGAGGCAAGCAGTGAAGTACAGGAGCGCAAAGGAGCCGAAGACAGTGGTGAAGAGGAAAGCAAAGAGGACACAGACTGGTTCCCCACACAGAGGTGATTATGAGAAACATGAGGCAGGTGGTGACCAACGTTACGGTGGTGACCGTGAGGCCTAGAAATCAGAACAACTTATTAGTTAGTACTTAATACTAATCAAAATCTTTACTACATGCCATGAAAGTTTTGATATGCTGATGATTCTTGGATTACAGGGCTCAGTTACAAATTTATGATTGTTACACTCGTAGAAATAAAAGTTTCCTACGAATAGAAGAGAGAAAACTAGTTGTTGCAAAATCAAAAAGAAAAAATTGAAATCTATCGATCATTATTAAAAAAAATTTATTGTAGATTAACTTCTCGTAAGGGATTAAATTAAATTCTCGTAAGGCCACAAGGTTTGATGAAGTTGAACTGGATAATACCTGATTCATATTCAGTTAAGGAGAAGGTGGGCGAGGCCGGAGGCGAGACGGGTTTGACTATAGATGAATTATGATTGAGGCTCCTCATCAAAAGGACAGGCCGAGAAAGATTGGATACATGGAGATAAAAGATTGAGGTGGAGAGATCGATGGAGATCTGATAGATGAAATCTAGGTCTACGTACTCCAAATCAAGATCTGATCACACTTTTCTATGATCGAGGATGTCTATGAAATCGAAATCCAGATCTGAACATGCCCAAGAGACAGAGAGAGAGAGAAATGAGAGGGAAAAAATAATAATAGAGAATATAAATCTCATCTTAAGAAAAACTGTTATTTTTGAACAATAGGATCTTTTAGTAATTTTAATTATTTCCAAAAGTGGGATCTTTATGAAGCTTAGTCAGCTCTGCGACAAATATTATGCCACGTCACCGCCAGCTGAGAGGCTCTCTCAGCTGGCAGCTGATATACATTTTTCTGTGTATATGTTAGCCTAAAGGCTCTTCACCTTAGTTTTGATGATGACTAACTTATGAAGTTAAGTTACTAATGATCTTGTGTTTAATAAGTTTTAGATATTGATCAAGATCTTAGTGGGTTTTTAGCTTCAACAAAGGATCCAAAGTCGAATTTTAGAGCTAAACACGTGATGATTCAAGAGCTCGCGCGTCAAGATCGCATCTAGTACTCGGATGGAGTCAAGCTCTATGGATCGTGTTTGGATCGAGTCGTCTTGGAGATGAAGATCGACAAGAAGACTTTGGCCTAGATTGTTTAGTTTTTGTTTAGATCTTATGCAAGGATAGTTAGTTTTGTTATGCTTAAGTATACACACATACAAAAGTTAAAATAGTTTTGGTTTCAGTTTAACCTTTTGAATTTTCAAGTATACATGTTTCGTTTTCATGAATATATAGAATCAAAACAAGTTTACATGGTTTATGTGTATATTGGATTTCATCCATATGCATTGATGGTTCATATTGTTTAGAAAAACTTATTTTGATGTATATCTAGTTCATGATTTTAAGTTTGTTTTTATCAAAACTTAGTTTTGAATTTATTGTCAAAAACATAGATATACATTTACATGTGTATTGGATTTTATCCATACACACTATGCTTCATATGTGTTTCAAATATCATGTTTTTGTATCCATACAAGTTTTGAAAAAAACGTATTTTCATTTAATAGTTTAAGTTTTGAAAAATACGGTTTTCGGTTTAAGACTAAATTTTCAAGCCTCAAAAATAGTTCAAATGGTTTGTAATACGTGTTAATTTTTTATCACACATATTTATACTTCAAATATTTATAAGAACTTATTTTTGTTAAATTTTATGTATTTTATTTGAGTTTTTAGGGTTTTAAAAGACTAAGTTTTCAATCCCTAAAAATCAGTTCCGGGCCTTGTGGAGGTCAACCGGACCAGACCTTGGTCGACCAGTCGGTCGACCGATGTGCACATGAACGTGCACAAGGCCATGCCTATATGACCGGTCGACCGTGCGGTCGACCAACTAGCACTACCCAACTCTCGGGTAGGCCCGGTCGACCGGATGGTCGACTGACGGCTCAAACGGTCGAAAATTCGACGGTCGACCGACAGACCATTCTGGGCAGTTTTGACCCTAACGGCTAGTTTTCCTAGGCCCTATATAAAGGGGTTATGGGGGTTGTTTTCATTAAGATTTTCAAGAGCAAAATTTCTCCACTTCTTAAGCGTTTTTCAGCAAGTTTCAAAAGAAGTTTTTGAGCAAAAAATTCTTATCTTTATTTTATTTTCAAAGTTTTGAAAAATCAAAAAAAATCAGGCTTTGAAAATTTAGTTTTGTTCTTCAATTTCATATCTATCTAGAAGTTTTCCCCAAGTGTTTTCTTTGTTATTTTTTTTTCAAACACTTTGATTTCTCACATACTTGAGCTATCTAATTCTAAACCTATCTTTAGGATCTTTGTATTGTGAGAAAAATTATTTGTGATCTTTAGATAAACAAGAGTTATTTGTGATCTTTGTGATCATCAAGATTGTAATATTTTCTTTGTTTTAGCTTTGTGCCTTCCTCTTGTGTAGAGGAGAAAGAGAGGAGGAGTTGTGTACTCACGATTTGTAATTGTAATTCCTTAGTGGAGGTCCCTTTGTGGAAGGTCATGCGTGGACATAATGAAAATTCTTCTGTGTGAAGGCGGGAACGTAGAGCAGTGGCTTGAACCTCGAAATATATTTTCGTGTTTGCGTTTGATCTTTTATCTCTTAACTCTCATCTCTCTTACATCTTGCGTTGCTTTACTTACTTATATTCATGTGCTTGATATAGTTTGTGTGCCCACATTGTGTTGAATTAAGAGAGCTTTTAAAGCACCATAACTCTTAATCTAGAGGATTCTAGAGGAGTAGTTTCAGAGCCCTTCACGGGGAATTCAGACTCATTCTTGAATTGCACTTTGTGTGTTTGCAATTAAGTTTTAAATTCCGCATCATTTACCCTAAATTAGCTAGTACACCTGCAATACTTCACATGTTTCCTATTCTCCTCTACGCCACAATAATTCACTTGGTAATAAGTGACATTTTCATCATCTTTTGCCAATACAATATTATACATTAAACTATGTTCAAGTTCCACTTGAAAGCTGTAAAATATGCACCTCGTGTAGATTTGACACATTTGCTTCTCCATTGGCCACATTGTCTTCAATTTCGGTTTTTTCTCTAGTGATTGATGGTCTTCTATAAGCTCTTCTTCTCTTTGCCTCGTTAAAGTTCTTTCAAAAATAATGACAAAATCATGTAGTGAATTTTTTTTTGATACGTGCATTTTTAACAATGCATTCATCCCTTCGCTCCTTTGACTACTCGACATCCCGGCCCAAAAGTGTTGTTTATGATATACAGGAGCCCATTTCTTACGAATATTATAAATCTCCATCAACCATTCATTATTTTCCAAACCAAATTTTTTAACAATTGTATCCCATTGTGCTTCAAACTCTTGAGAATTATCGGCCCCCCAAATATTTTCTTTAAAAGGATTAACAAATTCTTCTCTAAAGGCCCATACACCGACTCTAGCCGGAAGTTTGTCCAAAATATGCCAAATGCAAAATCTATGGCGAATATGAGGAAAAACACTTTTAATTGCGGTGCATATCCCAAGATCTTGGTCCGTAACCATACCAGAAGGAGGACGCCCCATTACTTCTAACCATTTTTCAAACAACCAAATAAAAGACTTTGCCCCTTCATTCGGTATGAAACCACATCCTAGAAAAATCGATTGCCAATGATGATTTATACCAATAAAAGGTACAAAGATTAAGCCATATTGATTTGTATTATGTGTTGCATCAAAAGAAACTACTTCTCCAAAGTATTCATAATTCACCCTTGCAATACTATCCACCCATAAACAATGAGTTAGTCGGCTTTCATCGTCCACTTCGAATACATAATAAAATGACGAATTTCTCTCTTGTTGCCATTTGAAGTAATCTATCATCATTTGTGCATCATGACCTCTTCTCTCCTCTCTCAAGTCTCTTTCATGATTTCTAACATCGGTCTCAGTACATCCAATTTGACTGAAACTTTCACTAGTATTTTCCATGAAAGCCATTTGCTTATTTGTTGGTATGTTTACTTCTCTAAACTGCTTCATCAATGTTTTCTTTGCATTTGATACATTGCGGTTTCCCCGCAATAAATGACTTCGACTTGGTGTAATAAAATTGTGGTTATGATTTTCCACAAATTTATGAATTTTCCATACTTCTTGTTCTTGGACCATTTTCACTCGGATTAAGGCCTTGCAAGATGTTCTACTTGTACCACATCGTCGGGTTTCAGATGACATCCCTTTTGTTTCTCCTTCTTTTGAACAAACAAAAGTTTTACTGATTAACTTTCCATTACGAAAATTTGTTGTGCTAGAACGAACATCAAAACCTCCAGCTTTACCATATTTCTTATAAAATAATTCCACTTCATCGAGGGTGTTGAAAACCATTCCAATATGGGGTTTTAAGTGTTCATCAACGTTTGGCACAACCAAATCATCCATCCCAATCATAATATGATCAACCACATCAGCACATCCACCTTCACTTTCCATTCTGTAACAGGCAATCAACAATGAAAGAGATTAAACTGAGAATAATATTTACTGGAATAAGAAATAGCTCAATTTACCAAAAAAATTATAAGAGCAAATTAAAGCTAAATTCATTTTTTTTTATATTCTGCACATTTCAATAAGATTTCAATTACACTGCCTACAACTTATAAGATTTCAATTATCCTGCACATTTTCAATTACACTGCCTACAACTTATTCTGCACATTATAAGAGCAAATTAAACCTCAATTCATTTTTTTTGGATTTGATCTTCACAAAGAATAGTGACCGAAGAAAAAGCAGCAAATGATCCTAAAGTTTTCAGTAATAAAATAGTCAAATACTTAATGATAGGGTTTCTTCACGAGCGGCAAGGTTGCCAGAGAGAGGAACCAGAGGCCGGCGGCGAAAGGCGGTGATGTAAGGTTGCCGGAGAGAGGATCCAGAGGACGGCGGTGATGCAAGGTTGGCAGAGAGAGGATCCAGAGGCCGGCGGTGATGCAAGGTTGGAAGAGAGAGGATCCAGAGGCCGGTGGCGAAAGGCGGTGATGTAAGGTTGCCGGAAAGAGGATGCAGAGGCCGGCGGTGATGCAAGGTTGGCAGAGAGAGGATCCAGAGGCCGGCGGTGATGCAAGGTTGCCAGAGAGAGCAACCAGAGGCCGGCGGTGATGCAAGGTTGGCAGAGAGAGGATCCAGAGGCCGGCGGCGAGAACCCAAATTGATTGATGGTCTCTGGAGAGAGATCGAGAGAGAAAAAGGAGCCGAGAGCGGTGAAGAAGGAGAACAGGGAGAACCGGCGGCTAGGGTTCAGGCGAGGAAGTGGGATGCCGAGAGAGAGAGAGAGAGAGGGGCCGAGCTTACCGGCGGCTAGGGTTCAGGCGAGGAAGTGGGATGCCGAGAGAGAGAGGGGCCGAGCTTACCGGCGGCTAGGGTTCAGGCGAGGAAGTGGGATGCCGAGAGAGAGAGAGAGAGGGGCCGAGCTTACCGGCGGCTAGGGTTCAGGCGAGGAAGTGGGATGCCGAGAGAGAGAGAGAGAGAGAGAGAGAGAGAGGGAGAGCTTACCGGCGGCTAGGGTTCAGGCGAGGAAGTGGGATGCCGAGAGAGAGAGAGAGAGAGGGAGAGAGGAGGAGAGACTTCGCGCTCTCTTCAGATGGATAAGGACGCGAGGTGGAGATCTCAATGAATCAACCATTGTGGGCCCCACATGTGAGATGACACCCCCGCAGATCCTAAGAGAAGAAATCGACGGCTCCCAAAGGATTTCGCACAGGGAGCTGTGCGAAACGTTCGCAACCGAAGATTACTCTATATATATATATATAATATATTATATATATATATATATATATAATATATATATATATATATATATATATATATATATATATATATGCATTTCTTCCTAGCTTCTTTGCTACCTCTTCGCAATAGTAGTTAGTATTAAAAAAGGCAATTTTTCTAAAAAAAAACTCCCATTTTTAATAATTAATTCTAAAAATCGATCCGTCTTAAAAGTTATTCTAAAAACGACCTCTGACACGCCACAGCGGCGGCAGGGCGTTTCGCGTCGCTAATGTGGCACCCGCTGATTGTGAAAAATCGAGACACGGAAATATGCATTCTGAATTTAGAAGTTAGTACTTTGGCTTCTCGCAATTTGCCGTTATAGCAAGTGGCTATGTAAGTCGTGATCCACAAGGAGGGAAGCGATGAAAGCTTTACCGTTGTCATTTACTACTGGGTTAAAAACTTCTTCTTTGTTCGAAAAAGGAAAAGAAAGGAAAAATAAGTCAGAAGAAGTAGAAAGAGACTAAGAAATAAAAGTTGTGATTTTTGGAGTTGGTTAAAAGAAATTAAAAGAAAAGAAATTCATGGCTAACTTATCTACAAATGCTCCCATTCACATACTTACCTCTGTGGATGATTGCCTCTTAATGGGTCCTTAACATCAACTGACCTTGAGTTGAAGGTATTCACTGCATGGTCCATAAGATCTGATTCACTTCTCCTCTACATTATACCATCAAAATTGTAAAGAAGAAGCATGAAATGATATAAAAAAAGAGGATAGAATACATCATCATGAGCCATCATCGGATCTTGCAAGAGCAAGGCCTAGTGAGGCTATTAGATTCATGTGAATACAATACAAACCAGAGTAAGAAGTTTAATGGGTTAATAGGAAAATAACCATGAAGAAAAACTAATAATCATTTGGAAAAAATTAGAGAGTAAAAACAATGAAAAGAAATGAGTAAAAACTTCATAGACTATCACTATCTATTACAATGATTTCTCTCTTTTCTCATGAATTTCTCACTCTATTCTAAATCCAAATCTAAAAAGAAACAAAAAATTACATGAAAAAATAAAAAGAGAAAAGAAAAGAAAATTTAAACTAAACCTAGAATGAAACCCTAACCTAAGCTCTCTGTATTTCCTGCCTCTAGTTCATATGGGGTATTTAAAGGAGAAAATCACAGCTGTAAATGATCAATAGCCTACGTGAAAAAATGGAGCCATATGCCTTGATTTTGCCTCATTTTTGCGGCTTTTGTCGCGGATCTATGGCCAGAGCGGGGTCGTTGGCGCCGCGCCTTCTGTCCAGAAAAGTCTTCCGCATATGTTTAACATAGTGTTTTAGAAATCGGATTCTGGATTTCGAATGTGCAGAGAATCTGAATTAATTGCTTAGGGCTAAATAATTAATTTTTCAAAAATTCAAATTAACTGGGCTTAACGGGTTGTCTCTTCTCCTTCACTATTAAATAAAAATCTGCACACCATTAAATAAAGAGAGGGTTAAATAGCAGAGTGTTATATAAATTAAATGTGGAAAATATGATAAAAAATATGCAAAATATGTGATTAATCACCCGCGTTGGCAGAGGTCAGTTTTTCTTCATCCGGATTGGCCATCCTAGTCAAAGACATTTATTTTATTTTTTTTAGTTTCCCCCCTTTGTCTGGGGTTGGCAATCCCGGATAAAGAATTAATTTTTTTTATTTTTTTCCTCTCCGTCCAGGGCTGCCAACCCCGTTTAAAGAGGACTTAATATTTTTTATGTTTTTTTCCTTCTGTCCTCTCTCCTCTTCTAAGGCACCCATCTGGCATGGCGATGACGATGAGGCGACAACGATGATGTCGAGCAGCCCTGCTGCTGTCATTGACGCTCAGCCAATGGGTCTTCTATGACCACTGGATGACCTGATCGGTGCCTGAATCACCTCAGCCCTACTGAAGAAGGCCCCGTCGTCGCCTGCTTTGCCGCCTCTCGCGCTGCCTCTGCCCTCTCATCACATGGGCTGCTGCTGGGTTGTGACGACGAGGGCAACGGCATGAGGGTTGCTTGCTGTCGCCGCCCTCCTCGCCACGCAACAAAGGCTGCTCACCGTCGTCGTTGCCACCTTCATCATCACCACCATGCCCGAAGGGTGCCTTAGAGGAGGAGGGAGAGAGGAAGGACGAAGATGAGGAGAGAGAGAAAACAAGTGAAAAAGGATTAACTTCTCTTTGTACGGAGCTGGCAACAAGGAAAAAACTAGGAAAAAAAATCTCTTTGTTCAGGGTTGTCAACCCTGAGCATTTTTTTTAAATGCACGGGGTTGGCAACCTAGGACAATGAAAAACACAACAAAAAAATATAAGCTTCGTCCGGGATTGCTAACTCCAGACAAAGAATAAACCAACCTCGCTAGCGTGGGTACCACACTGGCGAGGCAGAATGCCCCGCCGCCGCCATGACGTGTCAGAGGCCAATTTTTGAAATCACTCTTGTGAGAGGTCAATTTTAGAATTATTTAATAAAATTGAGAATTTTTTTTGAAAAATTTCCAATTAAAATTTCCAGGACACTAACTATTTGAAGGAATTCATAACAAGAGAAGCCCAAAGCAACCAAACCAATGAGTTAAAATATCCCATGTAATACAAGACAGAGCTCTTCTTTCAGGGAAAATAAACAAAGTAATACAAGCTAGAGCCTCTTGTTCCATTTACAGCAGAAGCGCAACAGCAATGAGTGAACATGGTCATCAGCAGCAGCAACAAGAGATTCGTTACGCTACATTTTTTTTCCTCCTGATTGTTGGATATTCTACTTAACAAGAATCAATCTGACAACTAATCAAGATCACTGATATATCAACAATCTAATTGGCCAGGTCGGCAAATATCAGGTGGGAGGTTTTCCGTTCAATAGAACGTTCCTTAATTTAAGAACCACCTTTCAATTTCCTTCCTTGGTTAAAGCACCAATTAGACTGAATCTAAGTCAGTCTCGATATACTGTAAAGTATATCCCCTGTATAAAGGATTTAATCCACTTATACAGTATTTAGAGTGAGGTACGCTTAGAGCGAATCTCCTTAAGACAATTACGTCCCCCGCACCGGTGCTAACGGGATAATGGACGCTGGTCTCCCAAGATACAACACTCTTTCACGGTATTTGGATAGCACTACCAAATCACCGTACGGTCGAACCGTAGTCAACCAGTACCTTCACAGGATCGTTGAAGCAGCGGTACAAGGACAAATTTCAAATGAATATTTGCCTCTACTCTCTGGAGGAGCACCCACTGTTGAGGATGAAGGAAGGTTGAAGAATTTTTTCTTCAGAAGTACCAGATTCAGACAACAATTCTTATAAAAGAATCTGTTGAATTTTCTGATTCCTCTTTCAGAACAATTTTGCAGAATCTCCGTTGGAAGTTGCTTCGGAAACCGAGTTACGGATTTCCCACTTCACGCTGGAAGTCGCTTCAGAACTTCACCGCCAGTTCAGAATGCAGAGCTTCAGAACTCAGATAGAGAGAGAGAGATTGTTGTTCGTGTGTTTCAATTGAGAGTTTGGAGTGCTTTATATAGCACTCCAGGAGGGGCCAACAGGTTCGAACCCAAACCAAAGGCTGCAACCTTTGGCCCAGCAGTCGTGTCTGTTGGCAGCCCAACAGTCGCAACTGTTGGCAGTCCAACTGACGCGGATCTGTTGGCGGGCGGAGCGGGTCCGGTCTGGTTCGGGTAGCGGAGCGGATCTGGTTCGGATCATACCTTGAGACCTGATTCAAAAAGAACCAGGCCAGGTAGGGAACACGAACCCGAACCCAGACCCAGACCCGAGCCCGAGCCCGAGCCCGAGCCCGGCCGGCCGCCGCCAGCGGCGGCGCGCGCATGCCTGCATATGCGGGCATAGTTCCCTCCTTTTCGCGCGCGAAAACTCCAAGTACCCAAAGGGCACGCCCTTTATTCTCAATTTTCTCTATTTATACACCACAAACTTTCATCCCCTGGCCAATGTGGGACTAAATGCTTTTAGCTACCTTTAGTCCCGTTTTGGCTTTGAATTAGGCAATCTTTAGACTTGAATATCTCATTCATTCGAAGTCGGAATTGAACATGTGAATATATCACGTTCATCCCCAATGGAAGGAGAACACACTCCAACCATCATCCAATTGATTCGATCAACGGATCTCGCCATAATTCAACTCGAAGATTCATACTTATATTCTTCAATTCCAACACTGATTTCATGGAAGTCAACTCTACATGGAATCATTTTTCTCCTTTCAGCTCTTTTAGCAGCCATCTCTCCGCAACTCCTACATCCTCCTCTTTTACTCTCTTTCATTGGTCAACCTCCTAATAGCTGTACTCCTTCGATATCAATCCTGACATTGCTTTTAACCAGCACATTCATTGGTTGGCACGTCCATTGTGTTGGTATTCTCTTAACAGGAATCAATCTGACAACTAATCAAGATCACTGAAATTTCAACAATCTAATTGGCCAGGTCGGAAAATATCAGGTGGGAGGTTTTCCGTTCAAAAGAATGTTCCTTAATTTAAGAACCACCTTTCAATTTCCTTCCTTGGTTAAACACCAATTAGACTGAATCTAAATCAGTCTCGATATACTGTAAAGTATATCCCCTGTATAAAGGACTTAATCCACTTATACAGTATTTGAGGTACGCTTAGAGCGAATCTCCTTAAGACAATTACGTCCCCCGCACTAGTGCTAACGGGATAATGGACGCTGGTCTCCCAAGATACAACACTCCTTCACGGTATTTGGATAACACTACCAAATCACCGTACGGTCGAACCATAGTCAACCAGTACCTTCCACAGGATCGTTGAAGCAGCGGTACAAGGACAAATTTCGGATGAATATTTGCCTTTACTTTGGAGTAGCACCCACTGTTGAAGACGAAGGAAGGTTGAAGAATATTCTTCTTCAGAAGTCTTAGATTCAGACAACAATTCTATAAAAGAATTTGTTGAATTTTCTAAGCCCTCTTTCAAAATGAATTTTACAAAATCTTCTTTGGAAGTCGCTTCAGAAACCGAGTTACGGATTTCCCACTTCTCGCTGGAAGTCGCTTTGGAACTCTACTTCCCAGTTCAGAACGCAGGCTTGCTTCTGCTTCAGAACTCAGATAGAAAGAGAGAGAGTTGTTTACTTGGTATCTTTCAATTGAGAGATGGGAGCGCTTTGTATAGCGCTCCAGGAGGGGCCGACAGGTTCGAACCAATGAAAGGTTGCAACGGTTCGGTCTGAACCGTTGCAACGGTTCGACCCAACAGTCGCACCTGTTGGCTGTCCAACAGTTGCGACCGTTGGCTGTCCAACTGGAGCTTTGGATCCGAATAGCGGGTCAGGTCTCGGAGCGGGTCTGGTTTTGGTAGCGGAGCGGCCCATACCCTTGAGATCTGATTCAAAAAGAACCAGGCAGGGTAGGAACCTGAACCCAGACCCGGACCCGAGCCCGGCCGCCGCCAGCGGCGGCGCGCGCGCATGCACACATGTGCGGGCGGGCATAGATCCCTCCCAATCGCGCGCGAAAACTCCAAGTACCCGAAGGGCACGCCCTTTGTTCTCAATTTTCTCTATTTATACACCACAAACTTCCATCCCACGGCCAATGTGGGACTAAATGTTTTTAACTACCTTTAGTCCCATTTTGGCTTTGAATTAGGCAATCTTTAGACTTGAATATCGCATTCATTCGAAGTCGGAATTGAACATGTGAATATACCACGTTCATCCCCAATGGAAGGAGAACACACTCAACCATCATCCAATTGATACGATCAACGGATCTTGCCATAATTCAGCTCAAAGATTCGCTTTTATATTCTTCAATTCCAACAATCCCCCACAATGAATAGAGATTCAAGGAAATGACACACAAAGAGACTGACTCTATTGTGAAAGGTACTTGAGAAAAGAAACTGCATAAGGATAGGTGAACTAGGTCTTGAACCTTCCATAGCGAAAACTTTATCGGACTTACTGGCTAATCAGTGAACTAGGTCTTGAACTGTTAGCCGTTATTGTAAGCCAAGTCAACAAGCTTCACACAGTGACTTTCTAAATTAACTTTGGTTCTCGGTTATGTCCGTTTTGGCCCTGGACATTCTTGATTTCAAAGAGTATCTTTAGGGAATAACAGCCTCCATAGAAATTCCCAAAGAGCCGACCCAACTCTATACTCACATAGGTGATGGACCTATTAAGAGTAGTCTACTCTACTCCACTTGTTTAGTAACAAGATATAGGCATCATTAAAAGCGTTAAGCTTATCCTTAATCCACTTGTAGAAAAGCACTTATGTGCACCGTAGGAATGGATTGGAGTCAAGCTCCCAAGTGCTTACTTGCTGAGTCAATCATAACTAGTTTTTTCTCTTGAACTTAGTCCGTGGGATCTCCAGTCGCTAAGTGAGGTTTCCATTAAGCTGACTCGGTAAGGTTAGGCTTTTAGACCCATTCCCCTCGATGCGCAGTTTATACGCTCTCCACTAAACCTTTAGTAAGCGGATCTGCTAAATTATCTTTTGACAATACAAAGTCAATAGAGATAATTTCATTTGAGAGCAACTGCTTCACGGTATTATGTCTACGACGAATATGTCTAGACTTACCCTTGTATATAACATTTTGTGCTTCTGGGATTTGACATAGCCTCTTTAAATGTTTGAGGCTCGCTTTCAATAGCGTATGCTATGAAATCTGAACCAAAAGATTTTGAAATTCTAGATCTCTGACTTCTTCTTGGATCAATTTCCGCATTAACAGTCGGTTCCTCGGGGCTTTCGTCCCTGAATGCCATCTCATGTGTTCTTTTCCCAGAAGTCTTATCTGTTTCTCATTTATATGGAAAAATATCTTCAAAGAACACAACATCTCTAGATTCGATAATCATGTTTACATGAATATCTGGTATCTCTGATTTATGAACCAGAAATCTATAGGCACTACTATTCAAGGCATAGCCTATGAATAGCAGTCCATAATTTTGCTCCCAACTTAGTCTTTTTAGGTAATGGTGCCAGTACCTTTGCAAGGCACCCCCACATTTTGAGGTAATGGTAGAAAGGTGTTCTTCCATGTCATAACTCGAATGGTATAAGACCAAGTTTCTTGTGGGGTACTTTATTTAGAATATAATTTGCAGTTAATAGAGCTTCCCCCACAAGTTCTGCGGAGCTCCAGAATTTACGAGCATGGAATTTACCATCTCCTTCAAAGTTCTGTTCTTCCGTTCAGCAATTCCATTTTGCTGAGGAATATATGGTGCTTTACTTGAGCTATCTTGATTAGTCTCAGATATTTTCTGCAAGTTCAAGCAGAACAGAAGTAAGAAACTTCAATATCGTAATTGTCTTAAGATTGTTGGTATTCTCTTAACAGGAATCAATCTGACAACTAATCAAGATCACTGAAATATCAACAATCAATTGGCCAGGTCGGCAAATATCAGGTGGGAGGTTTTCCGTTCAAAAGAACGTTCCTTAATTTAAGAACCACCTTTCAATTTCCTTCCTTGGTTATACACCAATTAGACTGAATCTAAATCAGTCTCGATATACTGTAAAGTATATCTCCTGTATAAAGGACTTAATCCACTTATACAGTATTTGGAGTGAGGTACGCTTAGAGTGAATCTCCTTAAGACAATTACGTCCCCCGCACTGGTGCTAACGGGATAATGGACGCTGGTCTCCCAAGATACAACACTCCTTCACGGTATTTGGATAGCACTACCAAATCACCGTACGGTCGAACCGTAGTCAACCAGTACCTTCCACAGGATCGTTGAAGCAGCGATACAAGGACAAATTTCGGATGAATATTTGCCTTTACTTTGGAGTAGCACCCACTGTTGAGGACGAAGGAAGGTTGAAGAATATTCTTCTTCAGAAGTCTTAGATTCAGACAACAATTCTATAAAAGAATTTGTTGAATTTTCTAAGCTCTCTTTCAGAACGAATTTTCTAGAATCTTCTTTGGAAGTCGCTTCGAAAACCGAGTTACGGATTTCTCACTTCTCGCTGGAAGTCGCTTTGGAACTCTACTTACCAGTTCAGAACGCAGGCTTGCTTCTGCTTCAGAACTCAGATAGAAAGAGAGAGTTGTTTACTTGGTATCTTTCAATTGAGAGATTGGAGCGCTTTGTATAGCGCTCCAGGAAGGGCCAACAGGTTCGAACCCAACGAAAGGTTGCAACGGTTCGGTCTGAACCGTTGCAACGGTTCGACCCAACAGTCGCACCTGTTGGCTGTCCAACAGTTGCGACCGTTGGCTGTCCAACTGGAGCTTTGGATCCGGATAGCGGGTCGGGTCTCGGAGCGGGTCTGGTTTGGGAAGCGGAGCGGCCCATACCCTTGAGATCTGGTTCAAAAAGAAACAGGCAGGGTAGGAACCTGAACCCAGACCCGAGCCGGCCGCCGCCAGCGGCGGCGCGCGCGCATGCACACATGTGCGGGCGGGCATAGATCCCTCCCAATTGCGTGCGAAAACTCCAAGTACCCAAAGGGCATGCCCTTTGTTCTCAATTTTCTCTATTTATACACCACAAACTTCCATCCCACGGCCAATGTGGGACTACTTTTAGCTACCTTTAGTCCCATTTTGGCTTTGAATTAGGCAATCTTTAGAATTGAATATCGCATTCATTCGAAGTCGGAATTGAACATGTGAATATACCATGTTCATCCCCAATGGAAGGAGAACACACTCCAACCATCATCCAATTGATTCGATCAACGGATCTTGCCATAATTCAGCTCAAAGATTCGCTTTTATATTCTTCAATTCCAACACATTGATCATCATCAATTGTTATAATTTCTCCTTGTAATCTTTCCAAACAACATTGTAATTTCATTTTTATTTTATGTTGCCGAGGTCTGGCTTAATGGTAAATGGATAGCGTTGAGTCGTGGAAGTCCCGGGTTCAAGTCACAGCCACGGTCTTTGTTTACTTTTTTTTTTATTTAAAAAATCACGCTAATTCTAGCTTAGCTTCTTAAACTATTTCTGAAAATTATTCCTTCTCCACTTTCTTCCCCTTGCACAATATCATTGACAATCAACATGTGCATCATGAAATAGCATACTAAAATATGTCTAATAAATCCAACCATATGTAGGTCTCTTCTCTCAAAATCTTTCTATCAATATCTTAGACTACAAATAATAACTCTCATGCTGGATCTACCATTCATAATACCATATTGCTTTTCAAATCGGATCCTTTAAGATTTTCTTTCTTTCTGAATATTACCTTGCTGAGAAGCTCTCTTCAAATTATAGCTCATGAGTTTTGGTTCATAATGGTTGGTAAAACTTCATGCGTCTCCTTTGTTCTTACAAGTACTGAAGTGATTCTCCTATCATTTATTAGGTGTTCTCTTAGTGTTTATAATTTTGCTAAAAATCTTTGCTCTCGAGCTAAAGGCTTTTGTTGGCTATAAACTACTGTCTCAATAGACATCCTTGTTTAGTTTTATACATGGTGCTCGGAGTTACTTCATGAGTTATCTTCACACTCACCATGCACCATATAAGAATGCCATGACCTTCAATCTTATTCTCAATGGAAAAATCCAATCAAGATTTGCATATCAGGTTAGTGTCAAGATGACTGGCTGAGAAAATACTTGAGAAGGATAATGACAGCTTTGCATTTTGAGATTTGGATGGATTTTGCTATAATTAAATCTGCACTCATTTTGGCTGTGTGCATGTCCAATCAAGGCACTTCATTATATGCTAATTGCACATTATGTTTTGTTTTTGAGCTACAGAACTGTCCAAACATTTGCTCAATTTGTTCTATTAATGTTTGAGTGGGGGCGTGTATAGATGCATGAAAGTGGGAGAAAAATGAGAGGTGAGAACACTTATTTTTTACTTCTTTTGTTTACTTCGAATCGAAAATGAGAAATAAGAAGACTCTTTTTTCTTTTCCTTTTTACACTTCCTTTTTACACTATCATTTTCTCACTTTCAGGTGTCAGAGATAATTTTTGATCATGTAAATCTCATTTGTAATAATTTTTATCTTAATGCATTAAATTTTGATGTCATACAAATCCCACTTACAGTCCAGTTACAGCTCAAAAATGTCATTTCAAAAATAATATTTAATTTAATATTATTTTGTGTTCAAGTTTGTCGCCAGCTTTTTTACTTTCACTGTCACATTAATAATCAAACACCGAAAAATACAATAGACTTTTTCACTTTCACTTTCACGTTACAACCAAGCACTGAAAAATATATTTCACAAATCCCAATTTTTCACTACGCTTTCACATTTTTCACTCTCAATTCTCATTTTCCTCTCACTTTCATGAATCCAACACGCCCTTGATGTAAAACGAGCATATTCTTAGTTTAATTTCGGGCATGGTGTTTGGTCAATCTCAAATTCTGTCGAGATCTCGGTCCAACTTTTTTACTAGGTTTAGTTTTGTTTGATAGATATTTTGTAGAGTTTTGAAACTAATAAAAAGGTTGTGCGAGATCTCTGAGAGTGAGAGGAGCTCCGGCATCAGATCGATCCAATTCGGGTTGGGTCGGAGGTGGGAGTGGTAGCTGCCGCCACGGTGAGAGAGGAAAGAGAGATTTAAATTACAAAAATTTACAAAGTGAACCTGAAAAACAGGAAGTTGGTTTTTATATGTAAAAGTAAGAAAATATTAGGATATCATTGTAATTTAGCCACAACAAATAGAGAGAGAACGCCCCCCAATAAATTTAAGAGCAGATATAGCCACTCATAGAAGTGGTAAAGGCACCCACCTTATCCTGACACCCACCAATTTGATAAAGGCACCTCTCCAGAATTTAAAAATGCCACAAATACCTCTTCTCCTTCTTCTCTCTCCCCTCCACGCGAACCGCTGCCGACCTCCCCCTTTCCCCGGCGACTCCCCGCCCCCCTCCTGTGACCCCCTCTCCTGGAGACCCCTTCCTCCCGATCTCCCCCACCTCCACCGACCCCCTTCTAAAATCTCTGTTCAGTCGGACATAGCCGAATAGAGATTGAATGTTGGGCCGGAGTCTGACCGATCATAGATCGGGGTGGGGTGGGTTGAGGGGTGGGGTGAGGGGGGGGGGAGGGGGGGAGGAGGGTCCCCGGGGAGAAGAGGGAGGGGGGAGCACCGGCGGGAGCTCGCTGGGAAAGAGAGAGAAAGTAAGAAAGAAAAGGGAATTTTAAATTTTTTTCATGAGGATAACTGTGACTAAAAAATTTGTACTCCACACTAGTAAATATTTGACGCGTGTCTTCGTCATTTTTTTTGGGTGGCCATATCCGTTCTCCTATAAATCACGACAGCGCATCCGAATCCACGCCTCGTTCACACTGTCCTATTCCTCCTTTTTTTTTTTTTTTTTTTGAAATTTCTTTGCCCAATTCTCGAATCGATCCCTAAGCTTCGATTCATCAATCTAAGTTAGCTTAATCTCCATCCATCCGAATCTCTAGCTTCTTATATCGATTGGATCGATGGCGACGGCGTCGACACTGACCAGGATCGAGAGGGCTCATCAGATGTACCGCGATGGGAAGCACGGCGAGGCGCTCAATCTCTACACCGAAGCCCTGGCCATGGCGAAGACGAAGTCGCAGAAGATCGCTCTCCATAGCAATCGAGCCGCTTGCTACTTGAAGCTCCACGATTTCAAGAAGGTTCGTTTGATTCACAACCAAATTGGTCCGAAAATTTTGAATTTTGTGACATTTTGATCAATTCCTTTAAATGCAACTGCTATAGATTGATTAGTGTGATCGAACGACCTTGAGAATGTTTCTCATTTTCTAATTTTTGATATTAAACGGATCGATCAATGTAAGATCTTAAAATTGCATGATATCGTTGCTCTGTTATTTGGAAAGATAAAAAAATTAATAAATAAGTGAATTATGAGACTGTTTGATTGATAACTTTTCCGTGTGCATGATGGAGTAATTGGATGAAGGTTATTGTTTATGTTAGTAGTACTATTATTTAAATATTGTCCTCGAAAAGGGAATCAATCTTGCAGATTTATACTCCTTCCATCCGGAAATAGTAGTGTTTTTTTTTTAAAAAAAATTGTCCCAAATTAGTAAGTCTATTTTGGGTTCCAATACCCCGTTTTCAATTCTCAATATTATTTTTACCATTCTCAATAAAAATTATAGAGTAATACCCTTGCTTTCTGTTGGAGGAGAGAGAATATTAAAGGAGGTGATGTGCTGTCGAAGATCGCCGAGTAAGTCGACGACAAAAAGCCGAAGAGACAGGCCGAAGAGACAGCAGCAGAAACCAGCAGAAAAACAGCAGCAGCAGATTACAGGGAGTCGGTCGACCGGACCGGTCGACCGACGTGCACAACGTGCACAGGTGTAGGCGGTCGACCGGACCGGTCGACCGCTCTGAAGGAGAAAAACTCTCAGTGAGTTTCGGTCGACCGGCACGGTCGACCGACCTGGAGAAGGTCAAACCCTCAGCGAGAATCGGTCGACCGGTGCGGTCGACCGACCAGAAGAAATTAGTCTCAGTAAGTATCGGTCGACCGGACCGGTCGACCGATCGTCGGGTTTGGGCAAAAATCTGCTGCTCCGTAAATTGCGGAGCAGCGAGTATAAATAGTATCTGGGCTGTTTCTAGGGTTTCTAACCTGCGAAAAAGAAAGGCTTAGGGTTCTCTTGTATTCAAAGAGACTAAGAAGCCATTGTAATCATCTTCCCTAATACAAATCTCTCCATTGATTGCCCCGAGGACGTAGGCACGTTGGCCGAACCTCGTTAGATCCTGTTTTTGCGATTGGTTTATTCTTTGTGGATTTATTTTCATTGTTCTTGTTATTGAGATCTGTGGATCCTCTATTGGTTGTTGTCGGTGCCCACAACAAGTGGTATCAGAGCATCCAGGTTGCTCTTTGGGATTTCTGAAGATCCGGAGGCCTCGAGATCGGATCCGGTGGAGATCGTGTGTCGATCTCAGATCTGAGGTATTAGGTATTCGAGAGATCGTGTGTCGATCTCAGGAGGACTCAAAGAGGGCTTTTTTGGATCGGTGGTGGAGTAGATCTGGTGAGAAACTCAATCTAGAGTTTCACGGGAGAGGTAAAAATCACATTTTTTATCTCGCTAATAGATCTATTTTCAAGTTATTTGATCTTCCGCATAGTTAGAGGATCAAGGAGAGAATCTCAATGGCAGAGGAAGTTGCTACTGTTAGAACAATGAATCACCCAAGAATCGAAGTTGTTAAGTTCAATGGCACTAATAACTTTGGTATGTGGAGGTGTGAGGTGATGGATGCGTTGAACGCATCTAATCTGGAGGATACTCTCCTATTGGAGAGGAAGAAGAACACTACTACCGATGAGGAATGGGCAAAGATGAATAGCTCGGCATGTGGCTTGATTCGTTCATGCTTGACACAAGACATCAAATACCTTGTGCAACATGAGACGTCTGCAAAGAAACTGTGGGAAACCCTAGAAAAGAAGTACCTGACAAAGAGTGTGGAATCCAGGTTGCAGCTTAAGAGTAAGCTGTATCAGTTCAGGATGAAGAGGGGGAGCACAGTAAATGAGCACATAAACCGGTTTACAAAGCTTCTTACCGATCTGATAAACGTGGATGTCAAGGTAGAAGAGGAAGACAAGGCAGTCATTCTCCTGAACTCACTCCCATCGGAGGAGTATGAGACATTCACCATGACGTTTATCAATGGTAGACAGACGTTGGACTACCATGAGGTGTCGTCTGCATTGATGAGCTATGAGACAAGGAAGAAGGAGAGGCATCCTTCTCAGTCAGGGTCATCGGCGGAGGCATTGGAGGTGAGAGGCAGAGGTTCATCTAGAAAGGGAAAGGAGATCAGAGGAAGATCGAAGTCCAGGTCAGGCTATAGGGATCTGAGGAAGGATCAGTGCATTCTCTGCCGAGAGATAGGGCACTGGAAAGTTGACTGTCCAAAGTTCAAGGGGAAGGGAAAGGAGTCGAAGACTGAAGCAAATCTATCAAAAGTGACGAATACTCAGAGGAGCAGGTCACAGGCAGATGGAGCAGATTCAGACTCGTCAGGTTTCTCGTTTTCAGTCAGTTCTCCCATTATTGGTAACTCATGGAAAGATGAGTGGATTCTGGATACAGGTACAACATATCATGCATGCCCTAATCGGGGCTGGTTTTCCAACTTTGAGCAGCTGGAGGGGTGTTCGGTCGTTATGGGCGACGATCACCCATGTAGCGTGGAGGGTGTAGGTACAATCCGAATCAGGATGTTTGATGGGATGGAAAGGGAGCTGAAAGGAGTGAGGTATGTACCTCAGTTGAAGAGAAATCTAATCTCCGTGGGAATTTTGGAAGCATCGGGCATGGTGATATCTGTTCGAGATGGCGATCTCAGGATGATCAAGGGCTCGATGGTGGTGATGAAGGGCGTCCGCCGAGGCAATCTCTACTACTTGAAGGGTAGTACGATTACAGATCAGGTGGAGACTTCAAGTTCTTCAGATGATGTTGGCCCGGAGGACTGGCAGGGAAAGGTCGGACACGAAGATGGAAGGTCTTTGCAAGCTCCTGCAAAGAAGGAATCCATGGAAGGTGCTGCTACCTGCAAGTTGGAAGGTGGACACAGCGTTCTGGACAAGAAGACGGTGAGATTCAGCACCAGTTCTCACCACAATGAAGGTCTTCTTGATTGTGTTCACGTGAGTGTATGGGGACCTGCTAAGACGGCATCGCTTGGAGGTCACAGGTACTTTGTCTCGTTCATTGATTGTTCATCTAGGCAGGCTTGGATATATCCTATGAGACAAATGAGTGAAGCCCTAGATGTGTTGAGGAAGTGGAGGGGAAGAATGGAGAGGCAGACAGGTAGGAAGATAAAGGAGCTTCATATTGGTAATGTTGGAATAGACATTGACCAACTCCTACAATTTGGCCAGAACACAGGGATTGCTACTCACTTCTCAACAGGTACAGATCGGTTGGCTAAAGAGATAGTCCGTTCCTTGCTGGAGGAGGTTCGGAAGTTATTGTCTAATTCAGGATTGGACAAGTCGCTTTGGACTGAGGCGACTGAGTATGCTAGCTATCTCAGGAACAGATCGACTGTGATAGGAGGTAAAGCTCCATTGGATATTTGGTCTGGGAAAGTTGCTCAAGATCATGGTATGCTGCGGGAATTTGGAAGTCCGGCTTACTTCAGTGCCAAGAATGACAAGGTGAATCCGCGAGCAAAGAGGTTTGTCTATTTGGGCGTCAAGGGAAACAGCTACAGGTTGTGGGACCCCGAAGACAAGAAGATCGTGATGAGCAGGCATGTCACATTTAGAGAGGCTTCAGTGTTGAAGTCCATCGTCTCTCAGCAGGTGGAGAGGACGAAGACCAAGGAAGGATCACAGCGGGTGGAGGTTGATGCTACTCCATCATCTTCAGGTAGTTCGGCATCAGAGGAGACTTCATCGGAGGTGACACCGGGAGGAGTTCAAGATACCAAGGGAGATGCTGAACAGGTTGACGACATTGTTGAGGATGTCGAGTTGTTTGCAGCCATTGGAACCAGGGTGAAACCACGTATGTGGGAAAGTAAGCATGAATCTCAAGCTTGTGAACGCGACAAGCTCAAGTTGAAGGCCGTTGCTCTCCATGATGGTCGGGAAGAGGTTCATATGACTCAGTCTGACAGGTTCGCTGCTGCAGATACAGGAACTATTATTGGAGCTTGATGAAGCTCATTTTAAATGAACTACGGTTGGCTTGATCCTTTTGGGCAAAGGTACGTAGGCAGCCGTAAAGGCGCAGCCATTTGGTGATGTAACTCTTATGAAGCTAGTTTGGGTTCTCGAGAAGTTGTTTGGATCTTCACGTAGAGGTGAAGAGTTGTGGCTATTGAAGCTTCACGTAGAGATGGAGAGACTTCACGTAGAGGTGAAGAGACTTCATGTAGAGGTGAAGTGGTGTGGCCAGTTAGATCTCACGTAGTGGTGAGATGGTGTGATCTCGAAGAACAGTTTATCTTCAGGAGAGAAGATGTTGAGCTTGCATAAGGAGTGGTGTGCATCCAGTTGAAGCCGATGGTATTTAGTGTGCTCTACGCAGACTTGGTTAGACCGTCAGTGGAAGACAGGAAGACTAGATAGAGCTGGTCAGTGGGAGAGTCAGTGATGACTCGTATGAAAGTCTTCGTGAGGTCGTGAAGTTGCGGAGAGGGAGCCACGGTTAGTGATCGGCAGGTATGGAAATTCTCCTAAGGTGAAGTGCAGGGAAGGCATGTGTGATGTTTTCAGGAATAGATGAGCCAAAGATTCCAAGCCGAGATCGTGTGTCGATTTCGCCGAGATCGTGTGTCGATTTCGACCGGTGCGCGCAAGCCGAGATCGTGTGTCGATTTCTCCGAGATCGTATGTCGATTTCGCCAGGTGATAGACTGGGGTTCGTTGGATGTCGGCTCAGATTTGAAAATCTTCACCGAGGTGGAGAATTGTTGGAGGAGAGAGAATATTAAAGGAGGTGATGTGCTGTCGAAGTTCGCCGAGGAAGTCGACGACAAAAAGCCGAAGAGACAGGCCAAAGAGACAGCAGCAGAAACCAGCAGAAAAACAGCAGCAGCAGATTACAAGGAGTCGGTCGACCGGACCGGTCGACCGACGTGCACAACGTGCACAGGTGTAGGCGGTCGACCGGACCGGTCGACCGCTCTGAAGGAGAAAAACTCTCAGTGAGTTTCGGTCGACCGGCACGGTCGACCGACCTGGAGAAGGCCAAACCCTCAGCGAGAATCGGTCGACCGGTGCGGTCGACCGACCAGAAGAAATTAGTCTCAGTAAGTATCGGTCGACCGGACCGGTCGACCGATCGTCGGGTTTGGGCAAAAATCTGCTGCTCCGCAAATTGCGGAGCAGCGAGTATAAATAGTATCTGGGTTGTTTCTAGGGTTTCTAACCTGCGAAAAAGAAAGGCTTAGGGTTCTCTTGTATTCAAAGAGACTAAGAAGCCATTGTAATCATCTTCCCTAATACAAATCTCTCCATTGATTGCCCCGAGGACGTAGGCACGTTGGCCGAACCTCGTTAGATCCTGTTTTTTTGCGATTGGTTTGTTCTTCGTGGATTTATTTTCATTGTTCTTGTTATTGAGATCTGTGGATCCTCTATTGGTTGTTGTCGGTGCCCACAACACTTTCTCCTTTTATAACAAAAATGCCATTCTTCATTTTACTCAAACTCCTAGGAGTATTTTATTTATTTGTTCACTTGGAATTGGAGAACTCCTAAAACCACTTTACAATTAGCTTGACATCATTTTATTATTTTCACTGAGAGTCTTCTTGATCGGTTGATCCTATGCAATGCTCAGGGTCTAAAAGTAAACCAATTTAAGCCACCAACACTAACTGCTCTAAAGGAACACCAGGGTCAGCAACCACAATTCTACAACATGGTAACACATTTATACACATTTCAATAGCAACATTCATGCTGCTATGATGGGAGTTGACTCAAGATGGTTGGTTGCAAACAAGGGCTTTAACTGTCCATCATGCCAGACTGTCAATAATTACAGAATAGCAAAATGGGATTGATTCATGAACTGTGATTCCACTGAAATCATTCCAAAGGAGAGTACCCAACAATATAGTCATTATCTTATGTATGTACATATATATAGAGTAAAACTACTCAACAAAATTCATAAAGTCTCAACATCATACTTAAAGTTCCTAGAGCATCAGACTGTTTTTTCTTCCTGATTTCATAATAGCTTCAAATTGTCGACATGTCCTCATAGAGTAGTAATGCAGGTTGACATTAATGATTCCCACCAACTCAAGCTAGCAAGATTGCCTGAAATTGAACACAGAATAGAATGGAAGTTCGGTACTTCAGGAAAGAGGATCAATTGTTTTAGAAGAGTCAAAAAGTTACATAACAATTCCCCCCCCACCCCCCCCCCCCCCCCCCCCCCCCCCCCCCCCCCCACACACCACACACACAAAAAAAAAAAAAAAAAAATCTATCAAACTTACACATTAATATTGAATAGCAGCTTGCCAAAAAAGTGATCAAAGTATTGTCAAAGTATTTCTAGAGCCTTCAATTCATGATCAAATGTTGACAATGAAATTAAGGAGAAAAGAATGGCCTTACATGTTCATTCAGAAAGTTGAGAACTTCCTTTACAAGTTCTGGATCACAATGAATTTGAGCAGGAAGGCTTCCTTCTCTTTCCAACCTCGCTTTGTTCATGTGTCACAGCTTATATTTGTTAGAACCATATGCTTTCATGATTTCCACCATGCATAACTGTAATGTCAAGAAGATATTATTGGACATTTTTTATGGAAAATCTTCAAATGCTTTCTCAACATTAGCAACAAGCTCATCTATAGTACGAGGTGCCTTCTGATGTTGTAATCTAGGAAGTAGGCTTTGTCTCAAGTGTCCCAGCAACTCGATTTTTACTACTAGGCTTTGCGGGCTCTTTGGTGATAAAAGGAAAGATTCCAATTTTTCCTGAAAAAATTTCATTTCCATCAGCATCAAATTCGGGCGGGCTATCGCGGCTAAAAACATAATTTTAGTGATGAAATTTTTTTGCTTTTACAAGTGCGATAAGGCTTGTCTTCTTCAGGTAAACGATAGTACTTCTCAGAAACTTTTGACATATAGAACCATTTTTCATAGATTTGTATAACATTACACATATCACAAAAATGGGTTATCTGGAAGACTACTTGGATCAAGCTTTGATATGCAAAATTTCAGTCGGTTTATTATATTTTCCTCACTAAGTAATGGTTTCATCGCATTTGTATGATGCTTGAATTCGTCATATTTCAAATGATCAAACAAAGTTGACTTAGGGATGTTTAGTGCATATGCCTATGACCGAATATTAGTCCATCGGTGCAAAGGAACTTCTTTAAATTAATTTGAATTGATGAAGATTCTTTACGACCATAATTTTTGTATCGTCTGCAAGAGAAATCAAGTATCGCTCCACATCTGATGCTATCTCTTGCCTGCTTCCAAATACGTTGGACCGTACGAGCCGATACATTAAACATTGAAGCAACGCCAATTGTAGTACCATGCTTCAATTTTCCATTAACACTTCTTTGTAATAAGGCTTCATAAATCAACTTATGTTGTGTTGGCCCGGAGGCCTTCCTCTCTAGTTTTGATGATGATTAACTCATGTAGTTATGTTTACTAATAATCTTGTGATTTTAAGTTTCAGATCATGTAACAAGATATTAGTTGGTGATTGCTTCAAAAGAGGAGTTTGGAAGCTTTCACATGGTGATTCCAGTGTCCGAGCATCAAGATCATACCTTTGCACTCGGTGGATCACGTTTGGGATCGAGTCGGCTTGAAGATGGAAGATCATCAAGAAGACTTAGGTATCCTAGTTTAGTTTAGTGTGTTTTAGATCCATTTGTAAAGCTTAGTATAGTTGATATGCTCAAGTGCACAATACACACACGTTTTATGGTTTTTCGGTTTTTAGTTTAACCGACATTTGTTTTCATGAATAGATTGATCAAAACAAGTTTAAATGGTTTATATGTATAGTAGATGTATTCTTTCTATACATGCATGCTTCATATCTTAGACAAACTTATTTTGACTATCCTATTCATGTATTGAAAAATCCAAGTTTGATAAAATACATGTTTTGGTTTTTGGTAAAAATGTTAAAACACAAAAATGGTTTCATATGCTTGATATTTGAGTTAAAATGTTTATCACAAGTTTATATATCAATGCAAAATGATAAAACTATTTTTGGAGATTTTTACAAGATTTATTGGATTTATTAGAAATATTTTAACCCCAGTTTTTCTGACCTAGAACTGGCTGACAGGCCAGGTCGGTCGACCGCTCGGTCGACCGCACCAAGGGCCGGTCGACCGTGCGGTCGACTGACGTGCACAGAGCTGTGCACGTCTGGCAGCACAGTGGGCCGGTCGACCGGTCGGTTGACCGGACCAGAGAGCTTTGCTCTCTGTATCTGGGCGGTCGACCGGAAGCCCCAACGGTCATAAATATGACCGTTGACGGTCGACCGGCCGATCGACCGCCAGCCTGTCAGGCTGACAGATCAGCCTAACGGCTAGTTTTCTATTTGGCCTATATAAACCCATTTTTTGGGATTTTGGCCAAGTTTTTTCAAGCTAAAATTTTCTGAGTTTCTCCATTGTTTTAAACAAGTTTTCAAAAGAGTTTAAGTGCCAAAAGATCAATCTTATTTGTTTTAAGTGTTTTGTTTATTTCAAAGAAATTAGGGTTTTGGGAATTAGTTTTTGATCTAAACTTCTATATCTTTTTGGTATTTTTCCAAGAGAATTTCTTTGATCAAAACACTTGTTTTCCACACTTGAGCTATCTTCTATCCTATATATTTAGGATCTTGTTTTTGTGAAAAAAGAGAGATTGTTTGTGGTTGAAAGAGACCACCAATTGTAAACCCTTTTCATTGTTGGGTTGCTCCCTCTTTGGTAGAGGTTGAGGTTGTTGTTTACTTCCTCTATTGTGAGGTGGAGTTTGTTTGTTGGCTACGGGCCTTATCTCTCTTTGGTAGAGGTGGATTGTGGTTGTATTGCCTAGGTGGCATTGTAAGTTTAAGAGAGGAGTTCGGTACTCCTTTAGTGGATTAGAAATCCTTCTCGGTGAAGGCGGGGACGTAGAGTTAGGGGCTCGAACCTCGGAACATATATTTGTGTTTGCGTTTGATCCATTTTCTCTCTCTTACATTTGTGCAAAGCATCATTCATTCATATCATATATTGCTTGTGTTGTGCCTTGCATTATTTCATATTGCTTATCATCCTTATATGCTTGGCTTGTTTGTGTGTGCCTCACTTATACTTAACCACAAGAGCTTCATATAGCACCTCAATCCTTATCTAGGGGAATCAAGAGGAGTTAGTCCAGAGCCCTTCACGGGGAATTCGGCTACACTTGTGTGTTGTATTAAGTGTGATTGCAAAATTGTTTTAGCTTCCGCATTTAGTTTTTAGATTAGCATTTACACCTATTCACCCCCCCTCTAGGTGTTTTTCATGTTGTTGTAGTGACAAATCCTTATTAGAGCTAGCCCTTAAAACTCCATTGACATTAGCTACTTCAGCATAGTCATCTTCCACATCCAAAGTTTCGTCTTTCATAACATTTTCGAAAGCATCCGTATTCAAACTAGATGTGTGACTATGCAATTCATCACCCACAACTTCTGCATTAAGATCGACTTCGGCATCATCATCCACAACCAAAGCTTCATCATCCACAACATTTTCGAACATATCCGTATTAATACTGGATGTGTGACAAAGCAATTCATCATCCACACCTTCTACATTAAGATCAAATGAAGCATGGACACGCGTAACAAAATCCTTCGTCACCCATGGCTTCAACATTTAGATTAATTAGAGGAGACAGATGTCTAGATCCTTCAACACCCAAGGCTTCAACATTTAAGCTAATTAGAGGAGACAGATGGCTAGGTTTTTCAACACCCAAGGCTTCCACATTTAGATTAATTAGAGGAGAGGGATGACTACGTTCTTCATCACCCAAGGCTACCATGGCTTCAATATTAAAATCAAGCAAATAAGGATCTCCATCATCAGAGACTTTTACATTAAGATCAAAAATGAGCAACAAGAACTTGATCTCATGTGTCTGAGTCTAGTGAAGGTAGAAAGAGAAAGATAAATCAGGAAAAAATGAAAGAAAATGGTCATATAATCTCTCCAAAGTTTAGAACTAAATACTCCCTCCAAAATTTAGATAGAGCAGAAGACAAAATAGATTCAAAATTTAGGGCGCCTAAATGAGATGTTGAATTCAATAGATTAATCATTCTACAAATAATTGAGGCATTTTAAAGGAGTTCCAATTCCATAAAAAATCTCTATTGATAAATCACTAAAATTCACAAAAAGAAACTCATTTACTAACTCACAAAACTGAGGATGCAAGCCAAAAAAAAAAATTTACCTCATAGAGATCCCATTTTATTCTCAATCGTTTCACAAACAAGATGTGGTTGACATCACCCCCCCTTGGAATTTTAGTGGGAACGATGATTGTCCGAATTATCTTCTGCGGTGTAGGTCTCTTCAGATCCACCATCGGCATGGATGAAGCTTTCTTCTAGGCAAAGTCCATCGACGAAGTCTGGGAATGAAGCCTCGTCGGCGTTGACCTCCCGGAATCGATGCGAACGCCGATTGAACTCATCTTCGTCGGTCTTTTCTGAATGCCTAAATTTATTTGGGGAGATTTATTGGGGAGAAATCTCATTAGAGATTCGGGGCAATGATTTAGGGAGAAAAGAGGAAGGGGATCTGAGGATTATGATTTGGGACTGGGTACTCATTTAAATCAAGGGTAAATTTGGAAGTTCATTAAAAATGAATTCAGCTGTCAAGAAATTGAGATTTTTCTTAATTTTTGTGCTGGGTCAAAAAATGCAGACGGAGGGGGTATATCTTTAGTGCTATGTTTTGTAAGGTTCAAACTTTATTGTTGATGGCATTCTCTTGTTGTCACACTCCAAATGGTCATGACATGTAACACGGGTGACAACCGGTCACAATTCCCCTGCGATACAAGGAATTGTAGGACCTAACCAGTGAACACACTCATATATCCATTCTTATGTGATGTTTTCCATTATGATCACATAACCTTTTCTTTCACCACACTCGTGTTAATATACTCATAAGTCTACAAAAATTCATATGTATCATATGAGTCTATATTTATATAAAAGATAGTCCATATGTTTTCCAAGGTTCCCAAATAGTTATACGTACATCACGTACACAAGGTCACCTTAAGCAACCTCAAAATTAGAGTATGTAGCAAAAATTCCTCGAGTTACTTGCGACCACCAAAATACATATGTGAGGTAAACCTATCTATGTTGCCTATTACTATTACTTACAAAAAGAACAATAGAAGAGTAATGAAAGATTTCCACTGCACACGACACCCATAGGAGCCATGCTTTACCTTTACCTTTGCATATACCGTATGTTCATAGTCGAGTCATAATTCTGTATTGGCAGGGTCATACTGAGTTCTAATGGCTTACTTTACCTTTAAATATACCATATTTTCATAGCCAAGTCATAGCTTCTTAGTAAGGTCAACACATTTACACGGTATAGTTGACTTGAGCACCAGAAATTCTTCTTCATCTGTATTGGGAGTTTCATCACATCATGATTCATCAGGATACAGCTAGTGAGATCCCCTAGGATGAGTCATGCTATTCTCATGGCTTGGCATACAACATTTATCATACACACACATGAATGCAAAATGTACATCTAATATTTGATTTTCATGCCATCTATCACATAAATAAATCATTTATGCATGTCCTAGTTATATTCATAAGAATTTCACTGCTACTTACTACGGCATGTGCATGCATTATATAATCTCTGACAAGGGGCATACATGATTTTAATTTATGGACGTATGCTAATTCTAAAATGTTGGTCTCCGCACTGGCATTGTTGCTACCAAAATTTTCATCACTGTTTTGGAAAAAAAACCCTTGGGGCCTTGGCCCATGCCTAGCACTTTGAGCCATTTAGGTGGACACGTAGCCCACCTAGAGCTGCTAAGAAAGCTGATTGATCAAAGTTGCCTGAAGACGGGATGCTTAGGGGCCGCTTAGGCACCCACATAAACTGTTTTTTTTTTTCAACACTAATTGCCACCACCTTCAGCATCATCAGCTCAGTTTGTGGATGTCATCTCGTGTTTGACACCTGTGACATTGCTACAAGAGTGCCTATCATCATCACTTTGATGTTTTTAGTTATCAGACTTCAGATTGAAGGAAATCGGGACCTATTTTCTAGTGGTGGAGGTTCATTTTTTTAATTTTTTATATTTTTTGAATAAATAAGGCTTGAAACCTTTTATTGGTAATCAATTGGGAAGACACCAAGGCCAATTATATTATTAAAAAAAGCTATGATTTGAAGACACGGGCATGAGTATCTTAGACACGGGCATAGGTTGTCGTCTTGGTTCAAAGTCGCGGTCTTGGCTGCCGACTCGGCGGGCACTGAGACGTATCGGTCGCGGTGTCGCTGATCGGTCTCGGGCAAAATGGGCAAAATGCTACACAGAAAGCTAATTTTTTTGGAAAAATCACCACAAATTTTAAAAAAAATATAGGCATCAATATTTATATATCACATGTCCAAAACATTTCACCTAATATATTAAACATAAAAAAGCATCTTGTCGGTAGAAACACATCAAAATATATGCATATTATAATAAATTGTATAAAACGCATTCATAAAATCTGCTAATATAGTCATTTCCACATTGCATTGTGATTTGACACAAAATCATCATTATCATCATCTCTGCAGTAAGTATAAATAAGGATAATAGTATGTTTGTTAGTTTGATCCGGCAGGTTGAGATGATTGGCTAGAGGATCCAACATCCGAGTAATGTGACGGTGAGGATTGTGCAATATCAACTCCATGATGATAATACTCAAAAACCTCGATATTCAGTGCTGTTAGTAGAATATTCACCAGTGCTAGAATATTTACCATGATCATATTCCACACTATAATGTTGGCTTGATGTCAAATCCAATCCCTGCAAATGACCTTCAAGACTATGATAACTGTAAGATCACCTAGAGGGGGGTGAATAGGTGATGGCTAATCTAATGGTCACTTATGAACAAATAATGCGGATTAAAACTAAGTTGACCAAAATAAACTTCTTATTAATTGAACACTTATGTATAACACAAGAGTGTTGCCGAATCCCCTTGCGAGGCTCTGGACAAACTCCTCTAGATTCCCCTTGAATGGGTTGAGGTGCCGCGTTGGCTCTCTTGGTTGAATACTAGTGTTAATAACAATCCCAAGCAAGTATAGCAATTATGAGCACAAAGGTATATCATGCATATAAGAGATAAAGACTATAAAGTAATGCAAGATATAAGTGAGACAAAAAGAGTAAGAGAGTAAGAGTAAGCAATCGCAAAAACAAAGGGTTTGTTTCGAGGTTCGAGCACACTTGCTCTACATCCCCGCCTTCGACACACGAAGGATTTCCACTATGCACGATCCAACCGGATCTCTCCTTGGTGCCGCAACACCTACAAGCCCTCGGACTCCCAAGTCCCTTACACACGCAAGTCCACCGACTCGCCGAGGCCGCACCTCGCACCACAAGAGTTCACACCCGAACTCCACACCACAACGAGCACACTTGCCGTCTCCTCAAGGAACAAAGAACAAGTCTTTGGTGATCACAACACTTTGATCACCTTACAAAAACTCACTACAACTCTCCTATAGGATAGATATAACTATGGATGCTCAAGTGTAGTGTGAGAAATCAAGGAAAGAACTTTGATGGAAAACTCAAGAAATCACAAAAACACTCTCTTGATAAAATCCCTTTTGATAGGAAATATTGGCACTCTATTTTGTGGAGAAAACTCTGCTAAAAGAATGGAAATAACTGGACAAAAGTTCTCCTAAAAATCTTGGCTTCAAACAATGACAAAAACCCCTTTTATAGAGGCCAGAAAAATCTGACCGTTGGGCTCTGTCAGAGCTTCCGGTCGACCGGTCCGGTCGACCGGCAACGGTCAAAATCCGACCGTTGCAGCCTCCGGTCGACCGACCCGGTCGACCGGAGCAACTGGAGAAGAAGAGAGTAAACTCTCTGTCGGTCGACCGGCCCGGTCGACCGATATTTCCTGAGAGCAAAGCTCTCTGAAGCGGTCGACCGGCTCGGTCGACCGTTCTCCAGTGCACACAGGCGTGCACGTATGTGCACGTCGGTCGACTGATCCGGTCGACCGACTTCAGACCCGGTCGACCGGTCCGGTCGACCGCTGAAGCCTGAAACAGTTTGCACAGTTCTGCACAGATACGGGATTTGAAAATAGGTCTTTTCACTCAATAAAAATCCCATAAATTCACAGTAAATCTAAAAAATAGTTTTAATCACAATAAAAACTGTTTTTCTAAAAACATGTCTTTCTAAGACTTGTTTTTCCATAACTTCACAAAATACAAAAACAAGATATTTTGAACTTATAAAGCATAGTGTGTATGGATATGATCCACTACACAATCATAATAAAATATCTATGTTTTTGATCATAAAGCTCTAAACTTGGTTATGGTTTGAAAAGATATATATGATAGAAATACCAAAAACCAAAGTTTATATTGTCTCAAAGAAAAATCTTTTACTAAATAAAAATTCTTTTCTAAGACATAGAAATCTTTTATGAAAGCAATCCTATCAAGAGTGTGTGTGTGATATAACTTGAGCAATCCACCAATCTATTCTATCCTTTACATTTTTATCTAAAACAAATAAAAAAACTTATACCTAGACACAAGTCTTCAACTTCTTGAAGTCTTCCCTTGAAGGCTTCTCATCTTCTGACTTGGTCCAAGCTTGATCCAAAGCTCCTTGGATCACCCCGTGCTAGCTCCAAATCTTGACATTTAATCCTTTGTTGAGCTTTGCACCTACTAAAATCTTGATAAAGAATCTGTCACTAATTAAACAAGATCATTAGCAAATATAACTACATGAGTTGATCATCATCAAAACTAGAGTGATAGGCTTTGGGCCAACAATCTCCCCCTTTTTGATGATGACAAAACTCATGAAGTTATATATGCATGGATTAAAGTAAAGCTTCAAAGAAGCTCCCCCTTAACTCATGCATCACTAGAGATAAATAGATATGACATTAAAGCACATAAACATGTATGCAAATGAGTGCATATAAAACAAAACAAATCTTTATCTTATTATTTATTTGCTATGCATGAGTAAAAAAACATAAGTATGCATATAAGAACTTAAAATCTTTCTCCCCCTTAAGTAAGGAAATCATGCATATAACTCAAATACTTCTCCCCTTTTTGTCAATCATCAACAAAGGGTTCAAAGTTCAAATCATCAAACAAATTTTCTCCCCCTTTTTGTCAAAAATAAAGAAATCAAGGAGGGTAAAATCAAATCAATCAATAAGATTTATATGCGATATACATTCATGAAGAGGAAGACGCTAAGTTAACTTCCCTACACATATGCATTACATGAAGAAGGGATGATAAGCCCCAATTCACATAACACATATTATGTAATGCATAAGAGGAGATGTGAAGCTCCCCTACACACGTGTACCACATAAAGAAGAGATGTTAAGCTCCTCATTACACAATACACTCAACATGAATCTACATGTAGAAGAGATGTTAAGCTCTCCTTGCATATAGGCAATACAAACCAAAAAAAAATTTTAAGTTTTCTTTATCAAAATAAAATTTTGAATTTTGCTCAATACACAAATTTTGAGATATCTTAGAAAAGGTCACATATTTTAAGATATCAATTACAAAATTTTCAAAGTACCAATTGTAAAATAACCATACACAAATTTGATACCAATTTGAAATTCTAATTAAGCTTAGCATTAACCAACCTTTGTGCTATAGAAGATACTAATTATAAAACAAGCACAAATAGATAACATATATGTATGACAAGATAATACCAATAGAAATTGATATAATTTGAAAGCATTCATACATACAATCAAAATGAGTATATATAAAAAATTGATACCAATTGAAAATATCCAATGATACCAATTGAAGAGATTAAGCTTATCATATACTCTACCATATGAAGAATTTAAAACTAGTTAAATGAAAATATTTTGAAAACTAGTAAGGAATCCTTCAACCAAGGAATAAGTCAAAAGTTTTCATGAACCACAAGTAAATCACATGGCACTAAAAACACTCTAATATACATAAAGTCCATATATAATAAAAGGTGAGTGTACTAGTGTTATGTGGAACATGGCATCATGAAAGTGGCAATAAAATTCAATATTCCTATAAATTTTGAATACATGAAAAATCATCACAAATTTTTAATACATGAAAATCAACAAAATTGTATTTCATGGCATATGTATGTTTAGTCAATGCAATAAGTGTAGCATACATATCTCTTAAACACAATTGAGTCTATAAAAAGATTTGCATTAAAGGCAAATGACTCAAGAGGTATCCATGTATATCTTAATGTTTTGACAAAATAAACATATACATGAAATGAAAGCACATGATCATAGCATAAATCCAAAAAGGGAATACAAGTTTACAATGTAACAATCATCAAACTTAGGCTATACTAACACACCTAATGGGCACAATAAGCATTTAAAACCCAATCATATATCGATTTATTGTGATCCATAATGTGTATAAGTATAATCCAAGTGTTGACAAATGCTAACATTTAAACTAATATTCAAATCATGAAGCATCAAATAAATTTGAAAATACAAAAGAATTTATCCATATGATTAAAAATAGGATCATGTGAATCAATTTGAAGAATAGATAACTAGTTTAAATGGATTTTTGACAAACTAGTTAAAGATCCTTCAAAAATACAAAGTCAAATGTTTTCCATGAATAATACTAAATACACAAAAGTTCAAGCACTCATAGTCCATAAAGCTCAACATTATCTATTTTCTTAAAAGATGAGTGTTCAAAGGTTATGTAAATAGTATCTTTATGAAAGTAGTCATTTAAGCTCAAATCAAATATGATTAACATAGAAATCATTTTCATCGAAACAAATCAACTCAAAATCATTTTTCATAAAAATAGCAATCTTCATGGTATATGTATGATTTATACAAATCTAACAATATGCATACATATCCCAAATATGAAAAGAGTCCAATATATATTGCATGAAGGCAAATGACTCAAGGGGTATACATGTATATTTATTAGATTTGAATTAAACACACATATACATGAAGTAAGATCAAAGATAGGCATAACAAGTATAAATGACCGAATCATCAAAACTAGCCTATACACATGCATATAGTGGATACAAATGAGCATGAAGTTCAAATATATATGAGTCAATTGTAGTTCACTATTCATATATGTATAAATGTAAGTTTTAACACATTCTACATTTAAGCATGTAAATACCACATGAAGCACATAAAATCTTAAAACATGAACATGTTATGAATGATATTATGAAAATAAAAAAGCATGTACATAAATAAAATAGAAGTTTAGAAATTGTTACCAACTCCAAAACTCCAAGCATGGTGGTTGACCCACCAAAATTCCTTGATAGCGGTGCTCCAAGTATGTGTCATTTTAGTTCAATTGCACTCACCATCAAGGCACCAAATCTCTCACGTTTTGAGAGATCCCTTACCTACATCAAATACACAAGGTGGGGATTTTGGTACCCATATTTTCTTGGGTCCTATGGGGTTAGTTTGTAAGGAACCCAAGCTTTTATTTTTATCAAAATAAGAACATTTAACCTTTCATAACAAAATTTTGCTAAATGGCCTTTGCGGCCACATGTGTACATATGTACACCTTAGCATACTTATGAGTGGGAGTGTGAGCATGATGTGCATCATAAGCATGTGCATGATGTGAATGTGCCATGAGTATGAGGAACTTGTTTCTTTTGAAACAAGGATTCCAATCTAGTATGATTGAATGCACATGAGCTCAAATTAGAGCTCAAATTATCAATTTTATTTTTCAAATTTTAATCTCATTTTGATCAATGTGTGCATGATGAGAAGCATGATGAGATATATGAACAATTTTCTTTTTCTTTTACAAACATTTTCCTTTTCTTTTTTCACAAATTTTTCTTTTAAAGATTTATTTTCATGAAAAACAACTTCTTTTTGTTTTTTCCACCAAATCAATCTTATTTTTCAAATCTTTATTTTCTTTTTCTAAGCATGCCATTTTATTTTCTAATGAATCTTTATAATTAAGCATGCATCAAATTCTTTTTCAAATTCTTGTTATCTTTTTCTAAACATGCAATGTTACTTCTAAATGAATCTGTTCCTTATGCATGCATGCAATGTCCTTTTTCAAATTTTTATTTTCTTTCTTAATTATGTCATGTCTCTCAAGCAATAATTGACAAAATGTAGAGAGCTCATCATATGACATACTATCATCATCGGATTCGGAGTTTACCTCAAGGGGGTTATCCCCTTGGACCATATAGCATACGTTGGAGATGTCGCTTCCAACGTCCGAATCGCTCCCGGCATAGTATAAGTCCTTTTCGCCAAGGGAGGTGATGATGTTCCAAGCTACAAAAGCCGATTCAACATTAGAAACCCTAGATAAATAATCATCATTTAGGGTTGACTTAAAGCATGAAGGGCTTTTGCATTAGCCTCAAGATTCTTACCATTTAAACAATATGCATTATTAGTTGTGGCAAGATAGACAATCCTAGGGGCTTTGAGGAACAAGGACATCTTAACCTTCCAAATTTGGATGTTAAGGATGTCAAAGGTGGGTGGTGACATAAAGTCCATGGTGTGTGTACAAAGTATGGTGATTAGCCTAAAATGAGGATCTTTAACTCTTAGGTTGTTAGACCCAAATCAAGAGCACTAGCTCTGATACCAATGTAAGATCACCTAGAGGGGGTGAATAGGTGATGGCTAATCTAATGGTCACTTATGAACAAATAATGCGGAATTAAAACTAAGTTGACCAAAATAAACTTCTTATTAATTGAACACTTATGTATAACACAAGAGTGTTGCCGAATTCCCTTGCGAGGCTCTGGACAAACTCCTCTAGATTCCCCTTGAATGGGTTGAGGTGCCGCGTTGGCTCTCTTGGTTGAATACTAGTGTTATAACAATCCCAAGCAAGTATAGCAATTATGAGCACAAAGGTATATCATGCATATAAGAGATAAAGACTATAAAGTAATGCAAGATATAAGTGAGACAAAAAGAGTAAGAGAGCAAGAGTAAGCAATCGCAAACACAAAGGGTTTGTTTCGAGGTTCGAGCACACTTGCTCTACATCCCCGCCTTCGACACACGAAGGATTTCCACTATGCACGATCCAACCGGATCTCTCCTTGGTGCCGCAACACCTACAAGCCCTCGGACTCCCAAGTCCCTTACACACGCAAGTCCACCGACTCGCCGAGGCCGCACCTCGCACCACAAGAGTTCACACCGAACTCACACCACAACGAGCACACTTGCCCGTCTCCTCAAGGAACAAAGAACAAGTCTTTGGTGATCACAACACTTTGATCACCTTACAAAAACTCTCACTACAACTCTCCTATAGGATAGATATAATTATGGATGCTCAAGTGTAGTGTGAGAAATCAAGGAAAGAACTTTGATGGAAAACTCAAGAAATCACAATAAAACACTCTCTTGATAAAATCCCTTTTGATAGGAAATATTGGCACTCTATTTTGTGGAGAAAACTCTGCTAAAAGAATGGAAATAACTGGACAAAAGTTCTCCTAAAATCTTGGCTTCAAACAATGACAAAAACCCCTTTTATAGAGGCCAGAAAAATCTGACCGTTGGGCTCTGTCAGAGCTTCCGGTCGACCGGTCCGGTCGACCGGCAACGGTCAAAATCCGACCGTTGCAGCCTCCGGTCGACCGACCCGGTCGACCGAGCAAACTGGAGAAGAGAGTAAACTCTCTATCGGTCGACCGGCCCGGTCGACCGATATTTCCTGAGAGCAAAGCTCTCTGAAGCGGTCGACCGTCTCGGTCGACCGTTCTCCAGTGCACACAGGCGTGCACGTCTGTGCACGTCGGTCGACTGATCGGTCGACCGACTTCAGACCCGGTCGACCGGTCCGGTCGACCGCTGAAGCCTGAAACAGTTTGCACAGTTCTGCACAGATACGGGATTTGAAAATAGGTCTTTTCACTCAATAAAAATCCCATAAATTCACAGTAAATCTAAAAAATAGTTTTAATCACAATAAAACTGGTTTTTCTAAAAACATGTCTTCTAAGACTTGTTTTTTCATAACTTCACAAAATACAAAAACAAGATATTTTGAACTTATAAAGCATAGTGTGTATGGATATGATCCACTACACAATCATAATAAAATATCTATGTTTTTGATCATAAAGCTTTAAACTTGGTTATGGTTTGAAAAGATATATATGATAGAAATACCAAAAACCAAAGTTTATATTTTGTCTCAAAGAAAAATCTTTTACTAAATAAAAATTCTTTTCTAAGACATAGAAATTTTATGAAAGCAATCCTATCAAGAGTGTGTGTGTGATATAACTTGAGCAATCCACCAATCTATTCTATCCTTTACATTTTTTCTAAAACAAATAAAAAACTTATACCTAGACACAAGTCTTCAACTTCTTGAAGTCTTCCCTTGAAGGCTTCTCATCTTCTTGACTTGGTCCAAGCTTGATCCAAAGCTCCTTGGATCACCCCGTGCTAGCTCCAAATCTTGACATTTAATCCTTTGTTGAGCTTTGCACCTACTAAGATCTTGATAAAGAATCTGTCACTAATTAAACAAGATCATTAGCAAATATAACTACATGAGTTGATCATCATCAAAACTAGAGTGATAGGCCTTTGGGCCAACAATAACCCTGTGAGTAGTTACATGTTCATTCGAATAATCATCGCTAGAACTCAAATCAGCCAACTGATCCAAATGTCTACGTTGTTGCGAAATCTCCAGCCTTCATGATTTGTATCTCGTATGGCATAACAATCTGAAGCTTAGGACATAGCCCCCACTCGTTGGCTTCCACCAACACCATAAGTCTCTTCATCAGCAACCGCCATCACCATCACCATCATCATCACCGACCATCACGTCGTCGTCATCATTACCACCATCACCGCCACTTTCTTCACTATGACGAATATTTTCATCCAACAACCTAAGTTATCTGGTGATAATATGGGTCATTCTCCCTTCCGAATCCACTCATCTAATATATCATCATCATTGAGAATATAGTTCAGATCGATTAGGTTGTAATAATCATCAGTGTCATATTGACATATCAAGTTCTTACTCGCAACTGCATATTATAATTCACAAACACTAGTTTATGCAGCTCTTTTATTGCCAACCCGGTTGCGCAGTTTTGTATGAATCAGCGACCGCGTGCTCTAATTTCTTTCACAACCCGATGAAGAACATGTTTGACTTAAACTTAATGACAATTTTCTGCAGATTGGGAGCTTCTTCCCATAGCTGAAAAATATTATTACACTGCTTTTCTAGTCAACGAGCTTCTAAATTCTCCAACTCCGTCCATAAATAATTTTATCTGCGAGAATCCACAACATAAGTGTTAATATTTCAATGTACATAACATCATGTTGCTAGAAGAAATAAATTATTAGATAGCTTACCTCATTAATGACTTTTTTGTTTATTTAAAAACTAGCTCCAATCTTTAATAACCTCATTTAATCCAGTTCTTACCTCTGGATGAGTAGAAAGAGTTTTGAATATTGGGGTGTTGGATTTATAAAATATGTTGCAATAATGTAAACACATAATAGTTATAATATGATAGTTTCAATTTTTAGTGAACAAATATGAATTATAAGTAAATGAATTACTAGCAACATGTAAGTGTCTATGCAATTATCCTTTCATCTTTTATCAATGATATCCCAATACTTCTTTCAGTTCTTATTTCAAGCCTTTATAACTAATTTTGCTTTATTCATAGCCTCATATATAATAGATAATATAGATTTCTTGTCCTGATTCACTATCTTCAAGACTGTAATTAGATAATCCATAATGTTTTGGAGTTCTCTTGCCTTCTTTCAGAACGATCAGTCAAAATGAGATTAAAAGCTTTATCTCTCATACTTCTACTCATTTACCTTGTTGAAGTCATGCAATTTGCTTGTTGTACTCATTCTTTTCAAATCTTGTTCATAGCGGATAAGGCTTTCAATAGAAATAAACTCGGTAGCAAATCGTGTTGTACCTGGTCTCAACAAATCTTTTTCTCTGATAAATTACTTCATTAAATTCACACTTTGAGGCTATAAGTGGTGAGGCTATAATAGATGAATGATGTAATCATCTTAGGATCATCTAATGTCTTCTTGACTGATTTCATTGAAGCAATATCTTTAAGTATCAAATCAATGCAATATGCTGCACAGGAAGACCAAAATAAATACTTTCTCTTCTCCATCAACAAGTGATCAGCTGCTTTGAAATTTGCCCATTATTTGTTACAACATGAACAACATTTTCTTCACTAACTTCATCAACAACTTGTTCATCAGAGAGAATATATAATCAACAACCTTTGAGATATTCATAGTATCATTAAAAGAATGGTAGATCATGTTTTTATCACAATAAATCATGAAATTAATAATAAGTTTTCTATTCCGGGAACTCTAGCCATCACACATGATCGTAATCATATGATGGTCATTTTGCTTTTATTGAAGCAATATATACTTCAACTTCTTTTATTTCCTCCTCTAAATAGAGATTGCAAATATGGTATCCCGTGTAGGGTCTTTTATACTTGGGCCTGCATCTGTAATAGTATTAATCATTGTCTGGTAGTAAGGACCACTATAAGCTACATTAAATGGTATTGCAATATAAAGAAAGAATTTTAAAATGGCTTTTTCAATTTTTTAACCTTCTCAGTTGAGAACATGCTTTTGATTGATTTCTATTTTGATGGGAGCATGTAAGGATCAATACCACGTGCTGGAATTTCAGCTTTCTCTAACGGTAGAACTCCGACAAATCCACGCTTGATCGCTGATCCTGAAGGCTACGAACTACTTGTAATTCTTATTATTTTGATGATGTAGTTAATCTATAATTAAGCTACTAACAAGTTGGATTAGTAATGTTGTCTTATTTCAGAATAAGACTTTACATGAAGGATGGATGGATTTGAGCTGCCAATGTCATATACATATAGAGGAAGGAAGGAATTATGTGAAACTTCACAAATTTCATATTCAAGCTAATAAAAAGCTACTTGGAGTAAAACACATTAAGCTCCACAAGATCAAACTATTTGTAAGATACATCAAGCTTTGAAAGAGCAATAAGGAGCCAAAGATATATTGAGCTACAAATTTCATCAATAGAAGCTATGTAAGTAATCATATAATAATTTAATTATTAAACATATATTTGGCACATAGTAAGATCTTTCTATTTTAGTTTCTAGGTAGAATCACTATTCTACCACCTCATTCTACCACTTAACCTGATTCTACCAACTCTGTCCATTACAGTCTTAAACTGAGGATATTCTGTCTTAAATCTGTTTCAGTTCTGATTATCCTCTAGACTTTATATTTCAGTTCTGTGATGACTAGGTTATAGCATCATATGTGTTGTACTTCACTTGGTTATCTACTCACTCTTTGCATTAATTTTTTCATACAAGTGAGTTGAACATATCTCTTTTATAACTGAAAATATGGTCTGTCCACGTCACTGTTCTGCTGTTTGACAGTACTCTGCAGCCCCAAACTGTCTTGTGTTTACAAATGGATTAGAGATCCGTTAGGTACAATTTAGAGAGAGATATCTTCATCACTTTCCTTATCTCTAATATCTCCATACCTTCTCTATATCCTTAAGCTGCAACAGTAGCATTTATTGCTCAAGATTTACTATAATTTTGACATCTTGTTTCAACAGCATTAAATGCCCTAACGGGCAAAAAAAAATTTCTCTCTCCTGTGTGTCTAACGGTTGGATTCACTCTGGACTTGACTTGTGATTATATAATACTTTGTTCATTCATTGCAAAATTCAACACAAGAACACTATCCTGAAAATTTCAGAAAAGAAAAAACAGTGCTTTTCAACCATTCAAGCCTTAAATTTCAGATCTTACCAGACAAAGATGTTGAGCTAATCATTTACATTCAAGTTCTGATTTTCAGAAAAAATCTCAAGCATTCAATATAAGAGATTCCATCACTTCAATTACTTTTCTATTGAAGAATTTCATTCCATCTTCTATATTATTATAGATTTTCATTCTTATTGCTTTAGACTTATTGTGCTAAGTTATTGATTGCTAATTCTTAGAACTATATGATTGCATAGAGTCTCCTATTGTATTTTATCATTGTGTTCATTTCAGTTCCACATTGTATGTTAGAGAACAAAATCTTTTTTCATATTCTTTGTTATGTGCCTCAAGGTAGAGGCAGTGTGAAAATCTAAGATCGGGTAGTATCTTGGTAGTTTATAAATCTAAAATTGGACAACATCTTGGTGGATTGAAAATCCAAGCTCAAGGAGGAGTCTTGGTGGTTGTAATCCCTGCTTTAAGGAATTTTTTTTTAGGGATTTGCAAATCCTAGAGAGGAAACCTCTAGGTGGTGATGTAGGGGAGTTTCCTGAACCGCCCTAAAATTGCTTGCATTCTCTATGTTGTTTTATTTGCTGTACATTTACGATTATATTACTGTTTTTTGCTAGCTGTTGATTTTATCACCATCCTACAATCCATGGTTTACAGTCGCGGTCTCGGCCGCCGACTCGGCGGGCACTAAGACGGATCGGTCTCGGTGACTCGGATCGGTATCGGGCGATACGCGCAAAACGCTACAAAAAGCTAAAAAATTCTTAAAAAATCACGATAAATCTTAAAAAAATGTAGACATCCATATTCATGTATCACATGTCCAAAATATATCACCTAGCACACTAAACATAAAGCGAAAGTATAAATACATGCGTCGTCGGTAGAAGCATATCAAAATACATGCACATATAGTAAATTGAACAATTACATTCATAAATACATGCTAATGTAGTTATTTCCACATTGATTGCGATGAGGCACAAAATTATCATCATAATGCCGAATCGACCGAGTCAATTCCGATTCTCGGCCTAGTCAGTCTCCTCTGAGTTGAGTCGACCGACTCGTGACTCGGACTCGTCTCGGAGTGGGCCGAGACGGATACGACTCAGCCGACTCGTCTCCGACTCGGCCGAGTCTTTGAACCATGCTACAATCAGACTGGGTGATTCTATCAGTCTGTCTTATTTTACAGTTTTGTCTTATAACAAGTATATTTAATTTTTAATTACCCTTGACCCTATTAACCCCTCTAGGGTCCAACACTACTGCCAGTCTGTCACCAAATTTTTTGTATGACCTTCTGCGATCTTCAATTCTTTCACGACTTTCTTTCATAGCTTGTTTAATTGTCTTCTTTCAACTTTTTTCAAATTATCAACTTCTTCAATGTCATTTCAGAATCTTCAACGGTCTTATCATAAAAAATCTCTCTCACTTAAAGATTTCATAAGCCGCTTCTTGAATTTTATGATTGCTCCTTCTTTGCTCCTTCAGAAAGATGTCTCAATATTTGAGATACTTTTTGGTGCTCGCAAGCATACTTTCACTTGATCGGATATATGTGTTATGTGTTGCTTCAATCTAGTGATACCATAATGTACTTGTTTCTCACAATAATTACATCTCACAACTTTTTTGCATCCACGAACGGAGTTACCATGTCCATCCACTATCACGCTACTTTGGAGCCATTTTGAAATTTAAAAAGATATGTTAAATTAAATTTAAATTAACTAGATCATATCTACTTAAATTAAATTAAATTAACTTTATATTATAGTTACTAAATTAACTAAAATTAGCTAAATTAACTAGATCATGTTTATTTGAAATAAATTAACTTTATATTCTATTTACTAAATTAACTACTTTAATTACTAAATTAACTACTTTAATTACTAAATTTAAATTAATTACTAAATTAACTAACTTAAATTGACTATTAAGAGACAGAGAGGGACCAAGGGAGGAGAGGGAGACAAAGAGCAGGAGAGAGATAGAGATAGGTAGAGAGGAGAGAGGGAGAGAGACTGAGAGATGGCGAGAGGGTGAGATCAAGAAAGAGAGAGGGAGACAGAGGGAGAGATCAGAGAGAGGGAGATATACTGGAAGAGAGAGAGATCAAAAGCGAGAAAGAGAGAGACTGGGGAGAGAGATTTACCTGAAGGGCAAGATCGACGGTGACGGTGGTCTTGCCGTTAGAGGAAGAGGCGAACAACGATGGCGATAGGGGCTCACGGGTGAGGGCGAAGGAAGAGAGGAAGACAACTTAGAACTGGGGGGTTTTCCCCTTTTTAAGTCGCCGAGCTTCACGGGTTCACAGTAGCATGGGCCGACTCGGTCGAATCAGTCGAGTCAATCCGAGTCATATCAAGACTTAGCTGATTCTATCGAGTTGAGGCTGAGTCGGTCAAAAATTAGAGCCCAGATCGTTTCGCATTGCGGTTTCGTTGCGGCACCCACCGAGTCGGAGGCGACTCGGCCAATTCTTCGAACCTTGGTGTCGAAAACGACAATTGTCCAAAATTCAAAAACGAGGACGCGATAATGTGCAAATTTCTTCTAAAAATATGCATATTTGACTAAGAATTGTATGTATTAGGCTAATATTAATACATAAAGATTTTAATTTTTGTGAAATGATTTACAAAATAGTTAACTTTTGTCAAAGACCATAATATAATTCTCTTATGTGTATTTTTTGAGGTAACTAATGGTTTATATATTGTAAGTGTAGGGTATACACGGGGTATATTTATTTCGTCGTAAAAGGCTGTAAAAGGTCGTAATTCATAAAAGACTTACCGCCCAATTAACAACTACGGTGTTTGTTTGGACCGTAATTCGTAAAATACACTTGCAACCCAATTACAACTTACTTAGAACTCACAGTTAATTTTGTCGTCATGCAAATTTGTATTAATTTTTATATTAATATTATTTTTTAAATATTTAGTACTTTTAGTATTTATTTGCAATATTTAAAAATTTTAAATCACCAAATAATTAATTTTGTGATCAACTTTTTTCCACTTACGACTTGCACATTACGATAACCAAATATCGTAAAACACAATATATTTTTTCACTTACAATTTTCTAACCCCAATCAACAATGAAAAACTTATTTGTATGTAACTCAAATACAATTGTAAAAGAGTTTATCAATTACAACTTACGATTTACGATCAATTACGTCAACCAAACAGGTCCATGGACATACGTGTCGTGTCTGCTTTTGCTGGACACGTCAATTTTTGGATGGGAGAAGTGTCCTCCATAACATAGAAGAAAGACACTAAGGCCAGCTAGTGTTAGTATTTGGAGTGCCTCATATTCATTAGAGAAGAATCAAGGTTCAGGTGGAGGTGTTACAAGCTTCACAAATCTAGCACTGACATGTACAAGCTTTGTGCATGTGATTAGTCGACTAATAGACTAATAGGTCTTATTAGTCGACTAGGTTCTGCATTAGTCAACTTATAGTTGGGTATAATCGACTAGGTCCGACAACATAGAGTTGGGGTTTCGGATTTTTGTCAGAGTAGTCGATTTATAATGACCTTTAGTCGGCTAGAGGACATTACTAATATCGGTTTCTAGTAGTTTTCTTTTACGGTTCTGTTTTCAGTTTGTTTTGGATTCACGTTTCTTTCTCTGAAACGGTCCTAATTGATAGTAGAAGTTTGGATTGGACTAGGAATCATCTCAGGGTATATATAAGCCCCTTGGGGCTGGCCTTATGAAGGCAATTCAAGGAAAGTCAAGTTTATGAAATAATTCCCCCATTGAGAGCTGTGAGAGAGATATTATTTTCTTCTCTATTTTCAATAAATTTCTCTCATCCTCCCCGTGGACGTAGGCTATTTGCCGAAATATGTTAAATCTGGTGTTCTTTGGTTTTTTTGTGGTGATTAGTTTATTTTGTTTGCTAGCGGCAGATCCGCTCTAAAGTTTCCACTGCGGAGCCTTCAGTTCGGTGTTTCTCTCTTATTTGATCGGTGATAGATCCCAACAGCTAGTGGTACTGGCTTTCTAAACAAGAAAGGCAATAAATATCTTCATATACTTTTGTAGCCCACAACCCATTAGCATAAGTTTTTTGTGAAATAGTTTCATGACGTGTGACATAGTAGTGAAGCTCCATGCAAACCTCATCATTGGCATTCTAACATCATATTTATTTACCCTCATTTTTTGACTTTCCGAGCAAGTCATATTTAAACTGGAGGCTTTTCTGTATGGCCCGAAGTTTAACTTGAGGAGAAGTCTTATAAGTGTTAAGCTTGTTTGAAATACATTGTTAGCCGTCAATCCATAATTTAAGCTTTTGAAAATTGGTTCTTTTGACAATAAATTGAGTACTTGTACACTTTGATTCCTTTGCATGGAGCTAGATGATATCATATGTTGTTTTTTTTCAAATTAGTCACGGGATGTGTAGTTGTTGCATTTGTGTGAATAGTTTCAACATTACTGTTGTGACAAGAAAGAGCTTCCGATGTTTAAGAGTTATGTTGTTAGTGGATTTAGTTGAAATAAGTTTTTCTAGGAGCCGATTATCTAGTATTCTGTGGGAAGTTAAATCTCTTTGATATCATTACTGGTTGAGAGTAAGTTGGAGAAAGTTCTCAAGCCTCCATAGATCACGGGTTTTCCATAAAGCTGATTCCTTATATATTCTATAATGCTTTTAGAATTTGGTTTACATGTAACACATGAGAATTAAGTTCTAACTCTCCGTGCTTTACTTTAGAATCTCAATATTCTTGTTGAGTTTACACGCGCGCGCGCGCGCACAAGACATGCACACGCAAGACACATAATCTTTGCATTGTATAACTAATGGATCATATCACTCATGAAGTTATATTATTCACTTCGTTTGAGCATGTGGAAATCTTTGGCTAAAACTTTACATGCTCAAATTTGAATTTACATCTGACCAGCTTGCTAAGTGAGACCATGAATCTTCATTTCTTTTGTGTTTCCTACTGTGCAATTTCTGGTGCAATTAACAACAGTTCCACACTTTTAGGCTGCAGAAGAATGCACATCAGTTCTTGAGTTAGATTACCAGCATACTGGAGCATTAATGTTGCGTGCTCAAACGCTTGTCACCCTGAAGGATTACCAATCAGCACTATTTGATGTCAACAGGTTGATGGAGCTGAATCCATCATCAGATGTATATCAAAACCTGCAATCTCGCTTGAAAACACAATTGGTATGCTTCTTCTCTTTGTTGCATTATCATACTGCCATTTCCAATAGCTTTTACATTGTACACCACTTGTTTGAATCTGGGTAATTGCCCCGCACATTGATGCTCCTGAAGGAATTATGACTGTTGAATTTCATTGTTTGAAACAAGAGTTAAGAGATTGCCATGTTGGTTTCAACCTCCATTGGCCATGATAGTAGCCATTGAATTACGACAATAGATCATGACATACTTTAGCATGTGTGCCTATAAGACACTAGTGTTTCTTTTTCTTCTTCTTCTTCTTCTTCTTCTTCTTTTTTTTTTTTTTTTTTTGGGTGGCAGGTTGTGGAATCTTCCTATGTGGGATATTTTTTAGCACAGTATGATGATTGTGAGACCTGTCCGAATAAGATGCATCACCTTATTATACAAAAAGGACAGCCCACTGCACCACCCTACCACCATAGATGCAAGCAACCTTACCCCAGCCCTGTAGAGAGGTGGTTTTCATCACTCAAACCTGTGACCTGGAGATCATGATGGAGCAAACCTTATTGTTTCGCCAAGGTTGGTTCTCTATGCATCACTTCTTATTCAAACCTGTGACCTCCAGATCATGATGGAGCAAACCCTATGATTAAACCAAGGCTTGTTCTCTATGGACTGCTGCTTATGCAACAGCACCGCGCGCGCGCGCGCACACACAAACCCAAAAAAAAAAAACAACAACAACAACAACAACCCAATCAATGCTTTATTTAGTTTGAAGTTGTTGCATGTACCAAGGCTGTGTCATTTAGGCTGCAATCTTCATAATGGATAAGTGGAAGTTGGGGAGGTAGAAGTGCCTATTTAGTGCCATGCAGCTGCCTAAAAATTAGAATCTGAAAACCCACACACGCTGCGTGTGCGCGCATACATACATACATAGGTATTATGTATGTATGCGCGCGGGGATTTTTTTTTTTTTTTTTTTTTTTTTGGGTGTGGGTGTTTTTTTTTTTTTTTTTTTTTTTTTTTTTTTTTTTTTTTTTTTTGGGTTGGGGGGGGGGCACATCATTCCATGAAATTTCAAGGAGATGAATTAGTTGAGTGTTCACACACGCGTGAACGCACGCGCGCACATACATACATACATACATACATAGGTATTATGTATGTATATATACATACAGACATATATAAATACATAGGTATTATGTATGTATGTCTGTATGTATGTACTAATTTATTTATTATTTATTTATTTATTTATTTATTCATTCATTCATTCTAGTTTATTGATTCACTTTGTTTTCTGATCCTAAAGGCACTAGCTCCTATACCCGAATCTGAGGAAGAAGCACTGTCTGTTGAAGAAGGAGAAGAAGGAGAACAACGACAAGGAGAAGAGGAAGACAAGATTGCACCTAAAGAAGGGAACGAGGTGAATGAATCCCCAAGCATCAATCCTACTAAATCTCCTATAACTCAGAATCAGAATCTAGAGATCCCACCTGATGTACATTCCAAAGGATGGAAGCAATCCCAAAACCAAAGGGGCATTCAGGATTGGACTACTCACGATGGGACAGGGTGGAAGATGATTCAAGCGAGGAGGAAGATGATGAAGACGAGCAGCAGCAACCACAGTACCGGTTTCGTGTTAGAACTGTTGGTGTCCGGCCTGTCAAGTGAAAATGCATGGGGACAACATTAACATGAAGATGATAGATTTGAACACAGCACAGAACGGTCTTAACATGAATTATGATGAACTCACTCTCGAGTAACCTCACCATGGTCACATGGTCATGACTGCAAAAGTACTGACAGGAGTGAGTTGTTGCAGATTCAGTTGCTTTCTATTCTTAACCTTGTAAACATGAGGAAGAATCATGGTAAGAGCTACCTGCTTCTGCTGTTATTCAAATTCTTTCGGAGTATAATCTGCGGTTATTCTAGTTTTGTAACTCAAATCCAAATCCCATGTGTGATGCAGGATGCTCTTGAAACAGTTCACACTTTGCAGTCTCCGCGTGCTATCCCTTGAAAGCTTTTATGAGGATGGCGAACCGAGATTTCTACTGCGACACCAGATCTCTCCTCTCCAACAGACTCAAATCTGTTCTGTGCCGAAGATATGTCATCGGAGAATAAGATTGACTTCACCCATCAGAAAATTTGTAGCCTAAATACTGAGACCCATATTTAATTTGATCTGGCCCTGTTGGTTTGTATTCATTCAGTTGTAAATAAATAAGATCATCTCTTCTCCTCCAAGATCCCTGATTATCTCTTCATCCACTCTGTGGTTGTTATTGATTTGGAGAGAGGAATTATTGCCAGCATCTCAGAACAAACGAAACGGAGGTTGGACGCACCATGAACCCATACTGATCCAAAAAGTTTGCACCTTGCACGTAAGAAACTGCACAATTTTCACAAATAACTCTACTTGCTATGAAAAATAAGACTCCCAAGAAATCAAATT
>JAVJIF010009457.1:0-120548 GCA_038442645.1 Agave tequilana
TATCTTTTTATTTGTTTTCAAAGTTTTGGAAAATTATAAAAATTAAGTTTTAGGAATTTTAGTTTTGTTCTTCAATTTCATATCTATTAAGAAGTTTTTTTAAGTGTTTTTTGTGTTCTTTCTTTTCTAAACACTTTGATTTCTCATATACTTGAGCCATCCAATTCTAAATCTAGCTTTAGGATCTTTGTTTTGTGAGAAATTTGTTTGTGATCTTTTAAGATCACTAAGTGTTACTTGTGATCATTAGATCACCAAGGTTGTAACTTTTCTTTCTTTTCTTTTATGCTCCCTTTTGTATAGAGGTGTAAGAGTTGGGGTTGTGTACTCCAAGGTTGTAAATTGTAATTCCTCAGTGGAGTCCCTGTGTGGAAGATTCTATAGTGGATAGTTAAAATCCTTCTTTATGAAGGCGGGGACTTAGAGTAGTGGCTCGAACCTTGAAACATATTCTTATGTTTGTGTTTGATCTTTTATCAACAACTCTCATCTCTCTATATATCTTGCATTATTATTATTATTCATATTTATATATACTAGATATTATTTTTGTGCTCACACTTGTGTTTAATCAAGAAATCTATTGAAGCTCCTTAACTCATAATTCAGAGAAATCATGAGTAGTAGTTCCAGAGCTCTTCACAGGAAATTCAGACTCTCTTAATTACACTTTTATGTTTGCAAGTAGTTTTTTTATTCCACATCATTTGTCTTAGATTACTACTATACTTATTCATCCCCTCTAGGTGTACTTTTAAGTGGGCCTCTTTCCCGTCAACCCACACAAGTGAAATTGGATTTAAGGACAGATCATTGCTCGAGCGATTTGTGGAGTGTCCTCCATCCTGTTTAGGGCACCCCTATACAAGATGTTACGGAGCTTCCCCCATCGACCAGGATCTTCGACACTTGGCAGTTATCGATGAGCATGGTGATGATCAGAGCATCATTGTACAGGAAGTGCACAACTAATATGTCAGAGTCTAAGAATGATATTGACTTCGTTGGAGCCAATAGTGGGCCAGTTAGCACCATGGGGTACTTGCTCATGCGGGCCTCATTGATGTAGATGGCGCTAAAGACGACATTGATTTCCTCGTACTCATAGCCTGGCTCTCCAGCTGTGGGGCGTCGAGGGGCTTCTTCACCTTGGCCTCCGAGCCCTGCCTGGGGTTGAGGACAAACTCCTGGAGATAGTCTTGAATCACACAGTTTCTGCAGTTGTCTCTATAGAGAACAGTAGTCCAAGGTATGATGGCACATACCATCGTGGAAAGCGCAATATTCCCCGGGCCCTTTAGGTTGGATAGGATTGGCCTCGGGTGCCTGATGATCTCCTTACCTTTGATGGCATTGTACACCTGGTTCATGGGGACTTTGAATGGAGTGAGGTTATCTTCATCCCCGTGGAGCTTGGCGAGGTCCCAAGCGGGCTTGTTGATAGCTGCGACTGCCCGGCTCGGAGTCTTCTTTGGAGGACCAGGCTGTGCCTTCTATTTATTCACTTTGCCCCCTCCTTTGGGGAGTGGTTAGTAGAACTCAGGTAACATCCTCAAATTGAATATACTTCTGGGCACTGCTGCTCGAGGAAAACCGCCAATGGAAAGTGTATGTTTTAAAATCAAAAGTTAAAAGTGCGTGCTTTGGCTTCCTCGATACTTCCGTTATAGCATAGAGGCTAAAAGGTCGAATCCACAGGGACGGGAAGTGATAGAAGCTTTACCAGAATGTTCACGTGTGTGTTAAAGTTTCTTCAACGCTTTAAAGAATCAAAAGAAAAGAAAACAAAAAAAGGAAAAAGATGAGGACGGTGAAACAGGAAGAAGTGTAAACATAGAAAAGATTATATTTGGTATTTTTGGAATATTTGTAAAACAAAGTAAAAAGAGAATTAAAACTACTAACTACTAATAGCTCCACTAACATGCTAACCTCTTAGTGATAGCTGCCTCACATGTATCCTTGGCCATCACTAGTCCTTGGTTTAAGAGCGTTTCAAAGCATGACTCATATGATAACTTTCACATTCAAACTCAACAAAACTAATGCAAGCTATAGTTAACCATCAAAACTAAATAAGAGTAAGCATGAATAAAGTAATGTTATCTTGTTAGAGAGTTAGGATGTTAGAGTGTTGGAATCTATCATCATGAGCCATCAATAGCTCTAGCAAGAGTAAGGTCAAGTAGAGGTTATTAAATTTATGTGGATTAATAGGTAAGAAGTTAGCAAGTTAGTGGTTAGTAGTTAGTTGTCACGAGAGAAAATTAGCTGAACATGTAAAAGGATTTACAGAAGAAAATAAAGAGAGTAAAGAGAGAGCCTTCATAACTTGTCACCTTCTATTTCAAGCACTCTTACTTTCCAACCATGTACCACTCTCCTCTCCTATTACAAGATCTACAAGAAATGAAAAATATAAAGGAGAAAGAAAAAGAACAACTAATCTAAACTAACCTAAACTATAACGTGGAGAAGAAAACCCTAAAACTAACCTAAAAACTACTGATTAACACCTCCTCCTGAGCTCTGGAAAGCTCCAAGTATTTATAAACTAAGAAGGGTACCAAAGACAGTGTACAGAGCCGCGCGTTAAATCTCAGAACGTGACTCCATACCAGAGCCGCAGAAAGCGGCTATGGCCACGTTTTCACCGCCATAGTATGGCAATGCACGTGGCGCCACCTGCCGCGCGCTATCCTGTCACCCCCCTGTCGGTTGTACTTGCTGGTTTCCGGATTTGGGCCCTTGATTTGACGAAACCACCCTCCAAAGTCAATGCCTATCTTAGTAGGCTTTTAATCACCAATTAAATGTTGATTTTGGGTCTTCTTCTTCATTTCATGCCATGGACCTAGAAATACACAAGAGAGGTATTATTAGCAGAATTTAATATTAAATAATGTGAAGATGTGGTATGAAATATGCAGTTTTAGAGACTAATCAGGCGCGAGCGAGGATATCCCTCATCTTGATGACCTCATGTTTCACCAGACGCTTGTGAAAAGAGTGTGTGACTTGCATCTCACTAATAAATGCAGCAACAACCACATTGTCATTACAGTTATACACCATAGCCATTTGGCTCTGGAAATAACCGACGTATTATTTGAGGCTCTCCCCAGGCTCCATCTTTATGGTGGGGAGATGGTTGTTGTTCTTCTTTAGCTCACATCGGGATGCGTACTGCTGGCAGAAGGCCTACTTTAACTCCTCAAATCTCTAGAGAGATTGTTTCAGGAGTGTATAGAGCCAGTCACAGGCATCACCCTTAAGACTGGATGGAAACATACGATTTTGGAGTAAGTCATCGTGAGAGTGGACTGCCATCTTGTCTTAGTATCGACGGAGTGTTGGATCGGGTCGGTCGCTTTCGAGGAGCACTCGAAGCTTGGCATGACGAACTCCTTTGGGAAGCGGTGAGATGTGATTTCCTCTTAGAGCAGAGAGTCAAAAGTTCTCAACTCGCATAGTTTCGCCTCCTCCCAGAAATGTTGACTTGCTTCTTTTATTCGCTTTGGATAATCTCCTCTATATCCTTGATGGGCGGGACCTTTGGGGCCTTGTATGACCCAGAGTTCTCAGAGTGCTTGCTGTCACTCGGGTGTAAGTCCTGCTGTGCCTTCAATTTCTCTTAGTGTGGGCATCTCGAGCAGTACTAGGCGGCGATGGAGGAGTGTGGGACCCCTCTGACCTTTGATTCCTAGTAGTATGCGATTTTCAAAGCATCTCGATTTGAGTGATTATTTTGTTGTGGATGTAGGTCGCTACGTCTCTTTGGGAACAGCCTTCTTGCGTTCATGATTTGCTTACACCCTTTTCTCGTCCATCTGCTTCTGAGATTGGTGAGCATCTACAGGAGATAACCTCCGGGTGGAAGCTTGGCCTTGTGCTCGTTCTTCTCTCCTCTCAAGTCAGTAGGTGGGGAAGACTGACCTTCTCTAGCGTCTTCGATGAGAACATCGGCGTGAGGAGGATGACCATCAGCGGGCCACGCGCCTCTATCAGCAGACAACTTAGCCTTCAAGCTGAGCTAGCGACTCAAGAGGTATTCTTCTTCGATTAGGCCACTTTATTTGGCGAGATTGTTTTTTAACAACGAGATGGGTTTGGAATTAGGAGAATGTTGAGCGTGACTCAGAGCTCTCAACGAAAGCACTAAAATATAGAGGCAAATTTCTCAGAAGAATTTATTTACACTCGAATTGTGAATAAGAATATAAATCAGATGCAAAGACAAGAGAATTATGAGAAAACTTGAGGAGAAAAATCATGGAGTAAAGAGAGAGATTCCACTAAATCCAAGAGCTTATAAATAGTTCTCAACACTCTATTACAAATTTAAGTCTCTAGGGTTCGATCTCTTGTCAAGGAGAAGGAAATCGAATTTTATACTTGAGGGTCATTGATTTAGATCAGGTTGGTTGAGATTCTCGTATCAGAATAAGCTTGAAATCCTAACTCAAACTACCTTTGTTGTAACCAGGTGAAGGGATTCTGATTCTCTTGAGATCATTCTAGTGAGTGAGAATAACCGATTGATCCGCAACCATCGACACATGAATCGGGTTGTTGCAACCAACTAATCTTCATGGTAGTCAGGGGAGATTAAATCAGAGGGTTGTGATCTCTGAGATCTGCCAGATATTGTAGTCACTTAGAGGTCAAGATTTGACCACTACAATCATCAAGGGAGGCTTGATGAAAACTCCCCACATCAGATTATGGAGGTGACAGACTATAATTGGTTATAGATCATCAAGGGAGGTTTGATGACGGAAGTGACAAGACTCGACTATATATTGGTCGTAGATCCTCAAGGGAGGTTTGATGAAAATATTCATATACTAGGAATCAAATACTGTACTAGCCTCTTCATGGTGTCACAAAAAAATTGTTTTATTTTTTTTCCCCCCTTAAGAGTGGAAACCCACCGCAAAGTTCTCTGTGCTACAATAAAAAGATTTTAACAAACTCACTAACAAATTGTTCAATTAGCTTGTTTTGCCTTCTAAGGCTTTATTAATTAGTTTGTTACAAGTATCACAATCTTTATGTGACACAAGAGAGCATCATACAAACTAGTCAGTTCGCTAAGACACCTACTTGAAACGCAATTACTATGAAATCCTCACTATAAATCTCCGGAGGGCAAGGTTTCAGACTCAGAGAAACCAAAATGGCAATGGTGAACGCAAAGATGATGGCGGTGCTCCTTCTCTTGCTCGTGGTCAGCGCCAATGCACGACTGCTGCAAACTTGGAGCCATGGCCCAGTCCCCCTCCTATGAAATCATCAATGGGGCAGGGGCATGCACTGCCTCCTCCTTCTGAATGTGACCACAAGTGCGAAGAGAACCTTACATATTGTGAAACTAACTGTATTCACAGGACTGATGACATAGTCTGTGAGAAGGAGTGTCACGATGCGTGGTTGCTTGCAAGAAGGCATGCAGCTGAACGAACAGAAGGAAGAAGTAAAAAATCGAGAAGACAATAAAGGAATACTTATTGTTATAGTGTGAAAATAAGGGAGAAAAAGAAGAAGAAGAAATAATGGCTATCAACTTGTAAAGCCAAGTCATCAGTATTTCATTTCATCATAATATAATGGACAAATGAATATAGTCATTATTTTAATGGAGATCTTCATGTTATTGGTCATTTGGCTTACTAATTCTATTAAGTTACATTTGTGGTGATTGTGTGAAGTAAATGTATATGGTCAAGATTTGATTATATTAGTACCATTCATTAAGTTAAATGAGAACTTGAGCGCTATGGAGCAGCCATAGACGGGCAAGGTCTCTAACACACAGTCAAAGGAGGCACACGGGAGAAAAGACGACGACTTTGATTTCATGTGATCTGTGACCGCTTGGACCCTTGATATTACCTATTGTGTGAGGGGCCATTCAATGTGTATTGGTCGTTTTTCCCGATTTTATGTTGTTTCTTTTGTTTTTGTCCCCTCCGACGCATGAGAGTGCACGAATACCATTTGGCTCTTGGAGGGATTTATGTTGCGGGATACCACATGGGTTTGAAGGGTTGTTTTGTTAAAAACTTTTAAATGAAATGCAGGGACCAATATAAGTTCACCATTTACTCTCTTTAGTGGTCAATTCCCGACCTCAAAGAGAGATCCGACACATGGCAAGCTCGAGAATACAACTAGAGAACGACCGCCATTCGATTGACGACTAAGCGCCTTCGTCATCCAACCTCAAATCAAGCCCCCAATAGGTCTGGTTTAACTTAGAATCGTATACCGCGATATCACTTCTTGAACCATCGACGAGCCTGATTCTCCTACGGCATTGCAAGCTTCCAGCACAGCTTAGCGGCAGGATTCTCGGAACTACCAGATCAGATCTCAACTGCGTAGATTGAGTATATCTTATCTCCAGCCAATAGATATTATCTCCGGCCCACAGATCTTATCTCCATCCAATAGATCAGGCAATTACAGTCGACAAATCATGTAGTTACAACCAACAGATCCGGTTGTTGTGATTATGGCCAACCGCCTAGATTAAATAACTATACAAAGTTATTTCTCATGAATAAATACTTCACCCTCTCCAAGAGTGATCAGTCGCTGATATTGTATAATTATTATCATATTCTCATACTTATTATATAATAAACTCTATTTTTAATCCTAATTATTGTTTAATTTATATGCAGGTCCATGGCTAAAGGAAAGGAAAGAGAAACGAGCCCAAAGCCCATCAAAATTCTGATTTAATTCAGAATTAACTTAAAATTAGAAAATCAGGACAGATCAGGGCAAATCAGAGAAGTTAAAAACTGGTTAAAACAAATCTTCACAAATCAATCGGTTAAAGCCAAAGATCAAAGGTCGTTTCGTCAAATCTAGGAGCTGAAACGGGAAATCTAAAACCAGATAAAAGCAAATCGCGAGCCAGGGAGTACTACCAACTGGATGTGATTGGCTACAAAAACGCAGCAAATGCCGCATTTTCACAGCTTGTTGATGGTTGTTGGGGGAGCGTTTGCTCCCCTATCTTCATAAGCTCTCCTATGTTGGGTTTTGCCTATAAATACTGGGTTTTTCAGAGACCACGGGGAGCGATCATGCAAAGATAGACTATAGGCCTGGTTTTTCTTCTTTTTAGTGTAGGTTTTTATTTTTATTTTTTGTAATTTTCAGTTTTATTTACGTAATTCAGAGGAGATCAGAGTTTCATAGGAGAACGAGAGTGAAGCTTGTACTGAGAGTGACACTGGTGTAAGTTGTTCTTCTTTTCTCTTATTGTTACAAGATTGAATCACTAGTTGCATTTGTAAGTTCTTCTTTATTTTTTTGTTCTTCTTCTTCATTTCTATGTTCTTCTTTTAGTGTCAATTGCTTCCCAAGTGAGTCTTACAGCATCGAAAGAGCCTTGCCTTTGCGAGTGCCACCGATAGCTCATGACTATGGATTTTTAGTTTCATTCTATATCATTTCATACTTATATCGTCTTGATGATGTAATGTGAAAGAGACAAGAATCAACTCTTATAGGCTATGCGCTGATTGTCTCTACTTCATGGTAACATCATTGCCACGGATTTCAAGGTAAATATTGGGCCAAAGGAGGAAAGTAATTTTTAGTTTTCTTTCTTTTAATTCTTTAGCATAGATCACCAACACCATCAACATCCAAATCTTTTTGACTCTTTTTCAATTTCTTAGTACATATCCACTTCTATTTTCTCCACCATCTTTATCTACCGCTTTCTTCCTTACTTAACTTTAATTCTTTCTCTTTTTCTTTACAAGAACTAAAAGAAGAATTTTAACCATTTTTTGTAACCTAAAAGAGAACTTACTAAAAAAATCCTTCCATCGCCAGTCCCTCCTTATGGATCACAACCCGTATAACTACTTGCTATTGCGGTAGTATTGAGTACTTGCACTCTTTTTTTTAAAATTCTCAAATTTTGTATTTTTGTGCAAGTAAAAACCTCAATCAAATTTTGGTAACGTTACCAGGGAGGGATGGTAAGTTATTCTCTTTTTAGATTTATATTTTTGTTAACTTTCTTCTTTGTTCTTGGTGTACAGGTTTGACAACAAGCAATTTTTGCTGCAGTAGACATATAAGTGGCTCTGGACTCTGCTCAAGAAAGCAGAGTCCAGAAGCCCTCAGATTTGCTACATTCCTGTGCAATCTGAGTGAACTATATTTTCCATTAATTATGAGTAAGGGAAAACTTACAAAAAGAAAAGGCGTTCGAGGAGAAAATTTCAAGTATTTCTTTATAGAAAGAAAAAGAAAATTACAAGTAGATCTCCTCTGAGATTTCTGAGAAATGTACCGATAGGAATCTGATCAGTGCGCGGTCACTTTATCCCTTGGACGATGCAATCGATCAGGTGATCGAACAGCCTCCTAATAAGACTCCCTTCTCCCATGGTTCGGGGGATCAGAGAACAGAAGATCAGTAAAGCCCTTTCGCTAGGAATTCTGCTCTTTTCGAGTCTATTTCCTCTCTGTCTATCCTTGTGTCCCTGCGTCTAGTAAGGGACTATTTATAACCAAAAGTGGGGTGTAACCGCCCCCTTGAATTCAGCAAGGCTGAATCAACCATTAACTTCGCGTGAGGCTCACAAATGATCTTGCCACGAAGCTCTTTACGAGCTTCTGGCAAAGCTAGAGGGTTCATAGGAATGTCCTCATACCGTTATGGCTTAATTGTCTCCATTTAATGTGGGACGAAGTGGGCGGGTGTTACCGCCCACTTAAAGTGGCGTTAATCCAATTAAATTAGTGGGGTTCACCCATTAATCCCTCGTGGAATTTTGAAACGGTCAATTTGATGAGCTGGCAAAGTTCACTGTGGAGCTAAATCATGCGGAGCTAGCTTATAGGTTCAGGTGAAGTTACTTTCAAAGCCTCGTCCGAAGCTAAAGACTCAGCCCATAGCGGAGCTATGACTCAGCTAGGAATAGAGCTCCTGGCGCGAAGCTCTTGGATCAGCCTCTGGTGGGGCTAAATAGGAAGTTTCAGGCAAAGCTAATAGTTAGCTTCAAAGCAAGGCCACCAAGCTTAGGCGAAGCTTTTAGTCTCATGCGGAGCTATAAAGCTTACCTTAAGGTTATGCCCAGGCTAAGTATTGAGCTAACTTAGCGTCTTAGGCCTGCTTGGGTCTCTTCAAAGGTAACTTTGGCATACTACCTACTTTACTGGATTAGTAATGTCCATGTTGTAGCCTCATCTCTAGTCATCAGCTTATCTTCGACTTATCTTTTGTAGATGTCGATAAGTTAAACGTCGTTCAGACCGGATGAAGATGAATGCCTGAGTTCTGTCTTTTTCGAGTGTCAACAAGACCCCCTTCAAAGTTTTTGTGAATTTGCATTGGAATAGTTCAGATTTCAAAATATTTTGAACTACTTTGATTGATGATATGTGAATGTGAACTTCGCCTTGATGGTCGAGTTCAACTTCGCCTTTAGACCCGCTTTCGGGCTGGAATAAGTTTGCCGAGGAATTGACAATCCACTTCCATGTAGCTTCGCGCTTCTGGGTAGCTTCGCTTTTGGGCTTCCTGAAGTAGCTTCGCTTCAAATCGGGTTAGAATATGAGCATTAGCCTCGCGCTCGCTGTGATGGAGCGACGTTCTGTTGCCAAGGCTAAGCGCTTTTGCGAGTTACGAGAGGAATTGCTCTCTTTTTTCAAGATTTGAATAACTTCCCTTGCATTTACGAGGGATATTATTCCTTTTTTCGAAGTTCAAATAACATCGTGTGTATTCCCGAGGGATATTATTCCCTTTCTCAAGGTCAAGCATTTGAATGCTTTAACTTCGCCTGCGTTCCCAAGCTTGAAGTGGTAGTGGCGTAGTCAGGCCATGAGGCCTATAAATAGGACTCTTATAGTCTTTCTCAGAGAAACATACTCCTCTCCTTTTGGGAGGTTTGTTTATGACCCCTCCCCATTGCTCATGCAAGGAGACTGAGGTCCCTGAAGTAGTCGGGACTCTCACTCTGGTTATTACCCAATCAAGAACCGGTGAGCCTCGGCCATCCAGTGACTTTAGGGAGTTTATCTCCCTTAATTTTCTTAGCTTCACCAGCTATCTCAGAGATTAAATTCGCTTGATCTCTGCATTTCGCTGACTTTTCAGAAAAGGGTTTCAGCCCTAGTTTTAAGCTTCTCGGCGAAGCTAACATTCTTGCCTGATGAGGGAAAGGATCTTTCCATGCGAAGTTTCTGCCTTTGATCTGTTAAATCTGTCATATAGGCGAGGGTTTGGCCTCCTCAAGGTTGAGCCAGTCTTGCCATATAGGTGAGATTAAGATTGTGCCCTTTTGGGCCAGTCTAGTGTAGTCGTATAGGCGAGGCTAGGATTTGGTCCTTTTTGAGGCTTTTTCAGCCTAACTACCTAGGGTGGAGCTAAGACTTGGCTTATGCTAAGCTGGTCTAATGTTACCGTGCGAGCGAGGCTATCCTCTGCTTAGCTGAGATTTATCTTCAGGGCACAATAGGGCCGGATCTGGATTATTTCGCCCAAAGAATAAAACTTTGACTTAGCATTTCGTCCCTCCTTTCCTTTTTTTTTATTTAATGCTAACTTGTTGCTTATTTGCATTGCAGTGTACTGTGCTCCCCATTCTTTCGTCCTTGCAGGAGAACAAGAACTTACCCCTTGATTTTCAAATTGAAGCTTTGATCATAAGCAGGAGGAACACACTAGAGCAGCTGATGCGCGTTCTAAGAAGAGGCTGGCAGTTACTTATCCGAGATTATCCACTTTTTGGGATGGGGCTGGTAGTCGCTTATCCGAGATGATTCACTTCGGGAATGGGCTAGTAGTCACTTATCCGAGATGATCCACTTCGGGAAGGCGAAAGTCACCAGTAAGGTCTTGGATCCTTCCGTTGCCAATTTTGATTACGGAGGATCCAGCTATCTGGTGGCAACCAATACCTTGCCAATTTTCATCAAAGAAGATCCAGCTTCTTAATGGAAAAATCTGCCATTAAACGAAGAATTACGGCCTTGTGCAGGATGAAGACCTTTTGTGTCCAGTTGGGATGGCTCATCACCCTGAAAGTAGATAGGATAACTTGTTTGCCTTTTAAGCAATGATTCTGTTGTATGAAAGACAATTTTAATGTATTATCAATGTATCTTCTGTTTAGAATCAATAAAAAAGAATTTTACTTTTTGCTCATCTACTTTGTTCCCCTCCTTTTCCCTTTGAATTTCGAAACAACTAGAATGGATTGGCTTAGGTAAGCCTCTTCCTGAGGAAGAAAGAAAAGCTCTTAGTGGAGCTAAGCTTCCGCGAAGCTGAAGACGGATTTTCAGCTAAGTAAGGAGCGAGCTTCCAGCGGAGCTAGCACAAAATTTTCGCGAAGCTAAAGATGAGCTCTCAGCGGAGCTAAAGCTCATCCTTTAGCGAAGTTAAACCAAACGTCGCGCAAAGTAGTCGCTGAACTCGCAGCAGAGCTAGCCCTTGGCGGCACTGAAGCAAGGCTTCTCGGGGAAGGCGCTTATGCGCCGTTTCAAGTTAATTTGTAGCGATCGCCTGCGCTCCTTTTGAGGAGGCAACGTTAGACATTTTTATGTCTATAAATGCCCGATGGGCTGAAAGAGAAGATTACCTTCTCTTAAAATCAAATTTCAGAGAGCCAAACTCCCTCTCTCTTTCTTCTTCTTCCTCATTCGGATTTTTAAAACTTCACAGCTCTTTATGGCTTCCAAACGACGAGCAAGCAAAGAGGCAGCAACCTCTGCTACGGAGGCACCCTTTCCTCCTCTATTCATTGAACGCCCCATTGCGTATAGGGAGTTTTTCCTTTTATCCAGAGATTTTTCATCTCTTTTTGAAGCCATTTACTGGCTATTTCATGGAGAATCCGAAGTTATTCACCATGATCCAGTGATCTCAGGGAGTCGCTCTCCCTTAATTCAATTTTGCCAAATTTTTAAGGGATTTAATTCCCCTTAATTTCTCAACTTGGAATTTCGAAACCAATGGTTTCTTCTCTCAACTTTTATGTGAGGCTAGCCCTTAGGGTGGTTCACATTCTACGAAGCTAGCTATAGAAGCGTAACTAGGAAGAGGACTTTAAAGTCCTTTGAACAGTTTTAAGCACAAGTGCCTTTCCGGGCTTTTCCGCATTCTGTTCAGCGATAGAGCTAAGCTTCCAGAGCGGAGCTAACACTTAGAGATTTTTGGCCCTCTGCCTTTATGCAGGATGTGGAGCTGAGCCTCAGGGCGAAGCTAATATTTTCTTTTTCTTTAGATTTCTTTTTCTTCGGCTAATGAACTAATATAGTTCCTTCTTGTTTTGCAGTGCACTATACTCCAGGTGTTTTGAACAGTCTCTTTGGAACAGTCAGGGGATTGGATGGTAATGTTAGCCTATAATTTCAGGGGCAGGCCTCATTATTCAGCGAGTGGAGCGCTCCTGATCGGGATGCCCTTATCCACGCCGGAGATCAGCGTACTATGAGGAGCATTGATTGCATACATTGATTGCATTATTCTTTATTACATTCTACATTTATCATGTAATAAATCTGCTAAATTTCTTGTCTTAAATGTCCATTTTGCAGAAGATAATCATGGGGAGAAAGAGGATAAAATCAAATAAATATCAGTTAAATTCAGATTTAACTAGATCTATTTGGTTAGAGGAGGATGATCCCAAATCCAGTTGGTTAAAATTAATTTTTGGTAAATTAGGTGGTTAAAGCTAAAGAGCAACCGAGGATAACGTCAAATACAGAGTCCAAATTCAAAGGGATAAATAGATAGAGAGAAGATCAACGGATGAGATGAAGCAATTCAAACTCAGATTCTGGCTGGATACATTTTAGTATTTGAATCATAACTTTCGCTACCAAAACTCAAATCTGATGATTCAAGTGATCCAGAAAGAGGACTTAAAGGGATACAACTATTAAGTTGATTATTATTTTTAATTCTATCATTTGATAAGTTATATTTAGCAGTTCATACGCTAATAAGCTGCAGATCAGAACTGAATATCCACATAAAATCAAGTTTGGAGATAAGCGGAGGATTCAAATTCAGAAATAGCCAGCTTCCCTTATCTTCATACTCCTCTACCCTCTGCATTTCTCCTATAAATACCTGCAATCTCAAAGGTAAAAGGAGAACGACCAAGCAGAGATAGATTTTAGGCCAGTTTTTCATTCTTTTTAGTGTAGGTTTTTATTTTCTTTTTATGTAATTTTTATTTCTTTGTAAGCTTAGGTTAGATTGAGATTCATGTAAGTAAAAGAGAGAGGCTTATGTTGAGAGTGACACCGATGTATCCTCCTCCTTTCTTCCATCGTTTCTGCAAGCAATAAAAGATATTTTTTTTATGTTCGTTTTTACTTTTGTTTGCTTCTTCTTCTTTCTACTTTTTCTCTTTTGGTTTTGATGAGTATCCAACTGAATATAGAAGCATCAGTATGCCATGTTTGTGTGAGTGCCATCGATATTTCATGATGATGTTCTCCTCCTCAAGATTCCCTATCATTTCATTCTTGTTCGTCTTGATGATGTAATGCGAATGGAGACTAAGCTCAATCTTATGAATTATGCGTTGATCGCCTCCGAAGTAAGGTAAAACATGCAAGGTTTCTAGGTAAGTCATCAACCAAAGGAGGTAAGTTTTTCTTTTAGTTTTCTTTCTTTTAATTCTTTAGTTTAGAACCACAATCCACCACTTCTTTTATCACTCTTTTTCAGTCTCATTTGTACATATCACTTCTACTTTCTCCACCTTCTCTAAATACCACTTTCTTCCTAACTTGACTTTAACTCCATTTTTCATTTTTCTTTTAAAGAACTAAAAGAAGAACTTTAACCATACTTTGTAGCCTAAAAGAGAACTTACTAAAAAGCTTCCATTGCTAGTCCCTCCTAGTGGATCATGACCCGTATAGCCACTTGCTATTGCGATAGAATTGAGTAACTTGCACTTTTCATTCTTAATTCTAAAATTCCGTATTTTGTGTGCAAGTTTTACATCAATCAAATTTTGGCGCTGTTACCGAGGAGGGACGATAAGTAATTCTCATTAAAGTTTACATTTTTGGTTAACCTTCTTCATGATTTTTGGTGTACAGATTTAATAACAAGGAACTTTTGCTGCAGTGGACATATAAATGGCCTTGGACTCTGCTCAAGAAAGCAGAGCCAAGAAGCCCTCAGATTTGCTACATTCCTGTGGCAATTTGAGTGAACTACTAGTCTGTATTTTCTGCAAGTTAGCTGAATTGTAAAGTTTAATATCTGTAGCTATCTATTTTCTTGTTTGTCTCACTGTATTTACTTTCTAACCTCAACAATAAAATGATGTTTGTTAAATGCTAAAAATGGTTTAGACTTTGCATTGAGGCACTTGTCTGATTCATTTATATTTTACATAACTGTTGAAGAGTGCTGGAGCAAAAGGTACGTTTGCATGGCTTATAATTTAGGAAACATTCTTGAGTGATTATTTACTTATTGAATGTTACTTTTCTTTAACCTGCACACCTTGCACAATCAATCTTAAGGGCTTGTCCTATAAACAAGATAAGGTGGGGAAGTCATTACCCTCCTTTAGCCCAAAAATAATCTCCTGACTCACTAACCCAAGCCTAACTAAAACTGAGTAGACGTTGGCCCTAGGGACATCTCAGACTCAATTAAGGAGATTATCCTAAGGGGGAAGGTATTAGAATTTGACTCCTACCAAATCAGTATCTAAGGAAAGCGATTGAGGGGGCAAAACCCCAAAGGCTAGGGGTTTGGCTTAATTAGGCCCGTCGCTTTTGTGCGAATACCTCCCACCAATCTTGCCCTGACCTAGCTGATTAGCTTGTGATCAAAGTCTGCATTATACCTCCTATGGACAGTCTAACCAGTTAGGAGTCGTCTAGGTCAAAGGTCTACCTTAATATAGTTTAGAATTTTTTTTATTTGTTTGTTTTTCTTTGTTTGTGTTTTATTGTGTGATATGACTTATAACAACAAATTTTCCAATTTTAATGGTAATTCATATTACATACCAACCTCTTTTTTGAATATTACCCACCCAGCATATCATAACTTTAACCAACATAGTGTACCGGATTGGTCTTATCCGAATCAATATAACACATGCCCCCAATCTTATGACCATAATTTTCAGAATAATTTCAACTCTTCATAGAGTCAATGGGGATTCACCTCCCCCGAGTCTAATTTTTAACTAACTTATTCTCCTTATCCACCTTGTCCACAATATTTTCAAGATTCATACTCAGTTCCACCAGTCCAAAATAGAAAATCATTACTTTTGGAAATGAGTATGCATGAGTCCAAATAACAATCACAAAATCTGATGGACTCACAATTTCACCACCAATTTCAAAACAACACTTCATCTTTTCAAGACCAATCGCAACAAAATGATGAACCAATCAACTATGAAAAGATGCTTGAAGCCATAATTCAGGTGATTAGTGACATATATTGCATTTACATTGTCACCTTACCATACTTTTTAGCTAATAAATCCTATTAATAAGTCTTCTTTTTCTTTGTTAAATGTAGGCCCAAGTGTTAAAAGAAAGAAAAGAGAAACAAGCCCAAAAGCCCACAAAATTCTGATTTAATTCAGAATAAATTCGAAATGAAGGAATCAGGGCAAAATCTTGGCATATCAAGAGGTTGAGAAGAATCCTCCCTGAATCAAGCAATTGAAGCCACACAATCAAAGGATGTTTCGTCAACTTTTGGAGCGGAAACAAGAAAACCAGCAGAAGATACGGGCAAATAATCAAACAGGGATCTCCACCAGTTGGGTGTGGCCACCTGGCCACACCAGGGCCGCAGAAACGCAGCCGTAGCTGCATTTTCGCGACTTGTTAGTGTCTGTTGGGGGAGCGTTTGCTCCCCCAACCTTCCCGGGATCCTACCCTTTTGGTTTCTCCCTATAAATACTGGTTCAGCAAAGGAAAATATAGCGAAGACTAGGATTAGAATTTGTGTTTATTTTCTAAGGATTTAGGATCTTTGTTAGCTAGCACAAAAGTTGTAATCTTGTTTTTTAATTTGTAGTCCAGTATCAAAACTTGTGAGAGAGAGGAATTGAGTGCTTGTACTTGAAGATTGAAGTGACTTCAATACAAGAATCGAGCCGCTTTTTCTTCCACTCGTATTACGGTATGGCTTGCATTGTTTATTTGCTTTCTTTGTTATTTTCCTTAAGTAACTAAATGATTTTCTGGGTTCACTATTGTACCTCTCTCTAGTTCTTCTTCTCTTCTGGTTTTTAAAGAAAAAGGACCCAATAAATCATATGCATGCCTTCCTTAAAAGCCTTTCTTTTTGAAAGTGTTCTTGAAGGCACATAAGGATGGGTTTGGATCGTTAAACTCTTACTTCTTTCATGAACGTTTCTTGAACTTTTTTACTTCATTCTTGCTTCTTCACGCTTGATGATTTAACATTCAATTCTAAACGATTCTTCAAAGAAAAGATTGAACTCTTCCAACCATCTTATGTACTTTACTTCAACCTTTCTAAAATCAACTTTAAGTTTTGCTTATGATCACTTTGAGGCACTTAGGATTTCAATAGAAGAATTAACTTTAGAGTAGTGAAATAGTGAGCCCAGATTTTCTTCCTTATTATAAACAACAAAACAATTTTCGAACTTTCTAAATCACCTTCTCCAAAACCTTTTCTAAAAGTTATAATTTCTCTTTTAATCATCTCTTTCTTTCCATCCTCTTTTCCATTAAAAAACGAACACAATTCTTTATTTTTAAACGATTCACCGAAAAGCTTCCATCGCATTCCTCCTCTTGGACACGACCCGTTAGCCACAAGCTACACGGTAAATTCTTAAACTCTTTGATTGTTCTTTCATAATAGCAATCAATTTTTGGCGCCGTTGCTAGGGAGGGAACAGTGTAGTTATTTTCTAACAAGTTTTGTGTGTTGTTTCAGGGACTTAAAGATTCAGATTTAGCATTCAATCTTTGCAAGAGAAGACTTACAAATTCTGTGCCCCTACTCTCGAAAGTAGGAAACAGAATTTCAAGAAATTGCTTTGCAAAAATACTGAAAATTCCATTGGACTACTAAAACTCTTTTTTGCAGGACATATTGCTCGCAAAAATTTAAGTTTTTGTATGTTACATTCTTACTATATCTGTTATCCACCATTTCTGTTTTAAGCCAACAGTAAAACGCTTGTTGAAAAGTTTAAAAATTGATTAGATGTTTGCTTTTAAGCACGAGTCTTTTCAATTCATTTAATTTACTGTTGAAGAGTGCTGGAGCAAGGTACGTACGCATTGCATTCAGAATAGGACTCATCTCTTGGTTGATTTATATCATTTTGAGTGAATCTTATTTATCTTGTACACTTGCACAAAATTAATTTTAAGGGCAACACCCAATAACAAGATAAGGTGGGGATTTAATCACCCTTCCTTGGCCCAAAAATCAGATTCCAAGCACTCACAATCCCAAGCTTTTAATAAAATCTGATAGACGTTGGCCCTAGGGACATCTCAAACTCACTAGGAGATTATCGTAAAGAGGGAAGGTGTTAGAATTTGACTCCTGCCAAATCAGTGTCTAGGAAGGGGATTGAGGGCCGAAAGCCCAAAGATTGGTGGTTACTTAATTAAGGAACGTCTTTGACGGATAACCTCCCACCAATCTTGCCCTGACCTGGCTGATTAGCTTGTGGTCAAAGTCTACATTCTACCTCCTGTGGACAATCAACCAGTTATGAGTTGTCTAGGTCAAGGTTACCTTAGACTAGGCTTGGTTGATTACTATTGTTGACTGTTTGTAAACTCGTTTGTGATTGTGATTGTGTTTGTGTTTGCAAGTGTGGTCGAGAGACCCTAATTCATCTAGATTGACTAGAAACACATCACCACCCAAGTTTGAACCAAGACTAGATCCGGTAATGGCTCAATCAACATCACTGAAAGATAGGTTCTACCCCATTAGAACCTCACTTCCATCTTGCATTCTACTTCCATCGGTTGGTGAATACAATTTTGAGCTCAAGCCTTAATTCATCAACACACCCCCCAAGTTTCATGGCTTAGAGTCTGAAGATGCCTACTTCTTCATAAGAGAATTTGAGGAAGTATATCTAATGATGAAAATCCCACACCTTGTAGACGATGCTATTAGGTTGAGATTTGTCCCTTTTGCACTTAAGGACCTAGCAAAGAAGTGGCTCTACAGCTTAGCGGCCAGTTCTATCACATCCTGGGATGGTTTCATCAAGGTCTTCTTGAAGAAATTCTATCCAATTCATAAACCAGTCTCATTAGGAAGACGATCATGCAATTCAAGTAAGAACCTAGTGAACTATTCTGGAGGTACTTTGAACGCTCTAAGGACCTCCTTGTCCAATGTCCACATCATGGAATAGAGAAATGGTGGTAATGCCAAATTCTTTATGATGGTTTAGACTATTCCACCAAAACCCTCTTAGAAAGTATGTGCCAAGGGGGTTTCTTGCAGAAGGATGAAAATGAAGGATGGGATTTGTATGAAAATCTGGCTGAGAAGACCATCCAATGGGAACCCACTAGTGAGACCTCTAGGAATCCTAACTTCATCTCTTCAAAAGGAGGTCTCCATTCTATCGAATCATCCATAGCTAATGAGGCTAAGTTAGCTAACCTAACTAGAAGACTGGAAGCTCTAGAAACAAAAGAACCAAGTCCAGTCAATCAAGTCAGCCCAAACTAATTTCCAACCCCGGGCTGCACTTACTGTCAAGTCATGAATCATGTGTTTGAGGAATGCCCTGTGTTTCAGGCTCAGCAAACCTACCATGAACCGATGAATGCGGCCTTTTCAAGGCCGAACAATAATCCTTACGCACCAACGTACAATCCCGGCTGGAGAAATCACTCTAATTTCTCATGGAGCCAAAATAACTCTGACCATTCACGATCAAATTATGCTAGCCACTTCCATCATGGTAATAATTCTTCCAATCATCAACCCAACTTCTCCAATTTCCATAATAATTCTCCCAACCATCCACCTAACTTTCAAAACTATCAACAAAACTTTCCCAACCAAGCTCCACAATCCTCCTTCCAGAATCCTCAACTAGAAAAGAGAATGACTGACTTTGAAAGAAACATGGAAAGATATATGAAAAATAAAGATTCTCTCATGCAAACGATCCAGAGCTTAGAGGTTCAAATGAGTCAACTAGCTACTCCGCGGAATGAGAGACAGAAGGGTACCTTACCTAGTCAGCCAATAACTAATCCGAAAAATTCTCAACAAGCTCATTTGGCTGAGGATCATTCATTGAATCAATGTAATGTTGTTCATACATTGAGGTCAGGAAAGAGAGTTGATAATCAAGTGTCAACACCAACCAATCCGATTCAGCACAACCAAAATCAAGCATCCACCTCATCTAATCCAAAACCTTCCAATTCTGACAAATCTGAAAAAGATAAGTCAGCCAGCCAGGTGCACCAGCTTAAAGTACCATTCCCCAATAGGCTGAAAAGCAACAAGCAAAATCCTCACATGGACAAGATAATTGAGATATTTAACCAAGTGAAGATAAATGTGCCACTTCTTGATGCCATCCAACAAGTCCCTTCCTATGCTAAATTTTTAAGGACATGTGCACCAAGAAGAGAAAGACTAATGTACCAAGAAAGGTCTTCTTAGCCACTAACATTAGTGAGCTACTATCGGGTCCGATCCCTGTAAAGTACAAGGATCCAGGTAGTCCCACCGTTGCTTAGACAATAGGACAAGCCGAAATTAGTCGTGCACTTCTTGACTTGGGGGCAAGTATCAACTTGCTTCCATTCTCAGTTTATCAACAACTCGGGTTGGGCAATCTTAGTCCAACTCGAGTCACCATTCAACTGGTTGACCGCTCTGTAAAAGTTCCAAAAGGGGAGATTAATGATGTTCTGATCCGGGTAGGAGAGTTCATTTACTCTGTCGATTTCATAGTTCTGGGGACACAACCTGTGTCCAACTCCAATCATAAAGCTCAAACTCCTGTTATCCTAGGGCGACCATTCCTTACTACTGCTAATGCCATCATCAATTGTAGGAATGAGTCTATGAGGTTAACCTTTGGGGACATGACTAGAGAAGTCAATATCTTCAATCTAGGAAAACAACCCCGCGATATCGAGTGCTGGCCCAAGAGGTTACACTCTCCATTTGTTTAAAGTTTTGATGATAACAAAACACTTAGGAGCTATATGGTAATAATAAGTTATTTAAGATGAAGTTTCAGGTTTGAACCATTTATGATGGCCATTGCTTAGCTCTTGGAAAATTTTCTAGGTTCATGGAGCAAATAAGGCAAAAGGCATAAGAAGGAATGTTCATAGAAGAGAAGGCTCTAGCAAAGCATTGCATGGTTCAAGACTTCAATTTGGCTCAAGAGACTTCATTAGATTTATTTTTAGTTTTATAGTTTTGTTAAAGGATAGTGGATAGGTTGAAGCTCATGTTCCTATACACAAGTTTTTGCGCACATGGTTTTTCCAAAAAATTCTCCTATAAATTTATAAAAAATATTTTTAAATAAAGTTTATTATTTACAAACTTCATTTTATGTATTATACCTAGTTATGACAAAAACTATTTTTAAACTATCCCAAACTATTCAAAATCTTTTTCAAAATTTCAAGTTTTGACCTGAGCCGGTCGACCGACCGGTCGACCGACTCTATGTCAGGTCAGATCAGTCGACCGACCGGCCGATCGAGAATCTGACCGTTGGGTGCGTGCATGTGTGCACGTTTCCCGGTCGATCGGGCGGTCGACCGGACCCCACTACGGTCGACTGACCTTCGCCAACTGTAAGCATGCAACTCTCTATTTGTTGCGGTCAACCGAGTGGTCGACCGTGGGCCGCAACAGCTCTTTTTATTTGAAACCCGGTCGACCGGCCGGTCGACCGAGAGTGAGTTTTTCTGCCATAACGGCTAGTTTTTTTAAAAACACATTTTAATTAAACCATTTATCTCTAAACGAGTTTTAAGGCAGTTTTATGGGTCAAATTCTTCCTAATTATCATTATGTGAGTTTACACTTCAAATCCTAGCTTTATCCTATAATAGGGGTGATTAGGGTTGTGGGACTAACAACAATCATTTACAAAATACTCAAGTTTTCAAAAGGCTTTCAAAAGAGTTTGGTCCTTGGTTTTTGTGTTGAAGAATCTCTCATTCCTGAAGTTTTAGTTTCAAAACTCTCTCAAATTCTTTTTTTCTTTGTCCACTTACATTATTTGAGCTTCAATTCTAACCATTGTTCTACAGGGTTCTTGTAAGGGAAAGAGACTTTTGCAAAAGAGAGATTGTGGTCTTTTGATCACCAAGAAATACTTGTATTCGAAATTGTGGAGTTGGGTACTCCGGTGTGATTGTAACTCTTTGTGAAGTTATAGTGGCTAGAAATCCTTCTGGGTGAAGGCGGGGACGTAGAGCTGGGTGCTCGAACCTCGAAAAAATTCTCGGTATTTGCGTTTGGTTTACTTGTTTCTTGCTTTAATTCTTAGCCTTATACTTATTGCTTCTTATTCATTGCTTCATTTACTTGCTATTCATATTAATTGCTACATTGTACTTGCTCTACATATTGATTGCTATATTCACTTGTTTCATATTCATCTTGTCAATCATATACTCATACAACAAGATTGCAATACGCACCTCAAACTCTTATCTAGAGGAATCATGAGGAAGGAGTTCAGAGCCCTTCACGGGGTATTCGGCTTCTAGTCTTATTTTGAGTTTTTGTTGCGTTATAAGTTTTTAATTGTGCATTGATTAGCATTATCACCTATTCACCCCCCTCTAGGTGATTTCAATTGGTATCATAGCTAGGACTCTAGTTTGTGGCCTAACATCCTTAGAGAGATTCTAAAATTTGCTAATCACCATTTGCATTCTTTCATTCATACACTAGTAAACATGGCCGACAACATAAAAACCCCTCCTAAATTTGATGGACTCAATTTTTCCCATTTGGAAGGTTAGGATGACTATTTTTCTACAATCCTTAGGTAGCTTAGTGGCCAAATCCTTGACAAAACCCTATGTTAGACCCGATAGTGAGGAGAGCACTTGGTCTGACTTTACCTACAAAGAATATGAGGCTAATTCTAAGGCTCAAAATTCCCTTTTCACCGCCTTGAATGAGGATGATCTTACACGGGTTATACACTGCCAATCCGCCTATGAGATTTGGCAATATTTGTTGGTCACTCACGAGGGGACATCTCAAGTCAAGAGAGCCAAAATAGATCTCTTGAGGTCCCAATATGAAAGTTTCAAAATACTTGAAGATGAGTCTATTGATTCTATAATTACAAGGTTTACAAAGATTACTAATGCTCTTTCTTCTCTAGGTGATGATATAAGCAATGACCAAAAGGTGCGAAAAGTGATTCGAGCTCTTCCTTTATCATGGGAGATAAAGGCAACCACCTTAAAGGAGTTGAATGATAAAGATGAAATGGATCTCATAAGTCTTATTGGAAACCTTAAGACTCATGAGATGGAGAAAAAGGCAAGAGAAGAAGCGGTACCTCAAAAGAAGAAGTCCATAGCCTTCAAGTCTTCCTCCACAATCGACGACAATGAAGAAGATAAAGAAGATGATGAGGAGCTATCTCTCCTAGTAAGAAATGTGAAGAGGTTGTACCACAAGAACAAACTCAACTTTAGAAGGAAATTGGAAGGGAAGGAGGAGAAAAGAATCATATGCTACAATTGCTGCAAACCCAGGCACATCATAGCCGATTGTCCCGAGTTCAAGAAAAAGGTGACTTCCTCCTTGAAGCAAAAGAGGCCGGTTGAAAAGAAAGCATACAAAGCCACTTGGATTCAGAAAGCGAGTCCGAAGATGTGGTGGACACGGCAAATATGTGTTTCATGGCAAACACACCCAAGGTAACCACTCAACCTCTCGATGAAGAGGATGAATTAAGTAGAGAAATGCTTGTACATGCTTTTATTGAACTTTCTGAAAGCTATGATGATAAAAAGGTAGAATGTTCAAAATTAGAAAAGGAAATTATAGTTCTTAAAAATCAACTTGCTATTGTTTCACAAGAAAAGGATGAAATTTCTTCTAACCTTGTTTCAACTAGAAGAGAATTTGATGCTTATAAAGTTGCTTGTAAAGCTAAATTTCTAAAAGTTGATGAAGATGAACTTTCTTTGTTAAAAACTAGAATTATTGATTTTGAAAATGTCTTAAAAGATTGTGCTTTTAATACTAAGAAATTAGATGATATGTTTTCAAAGAAGCACACACCACATGTTAAGAATGATAAAACAACCCATGCTAAAAATGCTCATCATGTCAATACTTCACACAACACTTCTCATGTTAAATCTACTCATGCTCACAAGTCACATGCTAGTAAGTCACATACTCATTATGCATTTAAATATGGTAGAGTTTATAGATGTACTTATTGTGGTAAAAATGGCCATTTAGCTAAGTTTTGCTATGATCAAATTAATATAACAAATAATCTTGTGTGGATCCGTGATACTAACTCTTTAGGACCCAAGAAAATGTGGATACCAAAATCAAGCTCTAAAGTTTTTGATGTAGGTACACCAAGGCTCCAAGACGTAAGGAGCGGTGGTACCTTGATACTGGTTGTTCAAGACATATGACATGGGATATCAATAACTTTACAACCCTATCAAGGTACATTGAAGGTGGCACCGTCACCTTCGGAGATGACTCCAAGGGCTCTATCATCGGTATAGGTAACATTAAAATTGGTGCATCTCCTATTATAGAAAATGTTGTTCTTGTTGATGGACTTAAACATAACTTGCTTAGTATAAGTCAACTTTGTGATCGTAGTCTTAAAGTTGTTTTTGATGATTCTTCTTGCAAGATTTTTTATTGTAAAACCAATGATTGTATTCTCACCGGTTTTCGTGATAATAATGTCTATATAATTGACATGCTTAATTTGGATTGTTCTACTAAATGCTTGAATGCTTTTGATGAGACTTCTTGGCTTTGGCATAGAAGATTAGGACATGCATCCTTTGATCATCTTGCGAGGATTAATTCTAAGGAATTGGTGAAGGGTATTCCTTGCTTGAAGTTTGAAAAAGACCACATTTTTGGTGTGTGCTAACTTGGGAAACAAACCAAGTCTTCTTTCAAGCCAATCAAGGATATCATGTCAACTAGGCCATTAGAATTAATTCACATGGATTTTTTTGGACCAACTAAAACTAAAAGTTTAAATGGTAGTAGATATGCATTTGTTTTAGTTGATGATTTTTCCCGATTTACGTGGGTTTTCTTTTTGGAACACAAAGATCAAACTTTTTCGCATTTTAAGATTTTTCGAAAAAGAGTTGAATAAAAAAAGGTTTTTCGATTTTGAAAATAAGAAGTAATAGAGGTGGTGAGTTTGTTAACCAACTCTTCATGACTTATTGTGATGAAAAGGGAATCAAGCATGAAATATCATGTCCTAAAACTCCACAACAAAATGGGGTAGTGGAAAGAAAGAATAGAACCCTTCAACAGATGGTTAGGACTATGATAAGTGAATATGACCTCCCTCAATATCTATGGGCCGAGGCCGTAAACATCGCATGCTACATATCAAATCGTATTTATTTATGTAAAAATACTTTCAAGACATCTTTTGAAATTTATCATTTAAGAAAACCAAATGTTTCATATTTCAAGGTTTTTGGATGCAAGTGTTTTGTTTTGAATACTAAAGATAACTTAGGTAAATTTGATGCTAAGGCTTATGAAGCTATATTTGTTGGATATTCTACTACTAGCAAAGCTTATAGAGTATTCAATAGATTTTCTCTTACTATTGAAGAATCCATGCATGTTAAATTTGAAGAAACTAATGTTGTTGTTGAGAATGTTGTAGAGATTGACCCATTAGGTGAGGACATGAAGAAGCTATCCTTGAAGGACTCACCCATTCAAGAAGAAAAGCAAGAATCAATTGGTGAAGTTTAAAAGGATAAAGAGGAAAGCTCTCAACCGCTTCCTAAAGATTGGAGATATGCTACAAATCATCCCAAGGAACTCATCTTAGGTGATGTATCTAAAGGGGTAACAACTCGCTCCAAACTCCATGACTTGTGTGGTAACTTTGCATTCATTTCTCATTTTGAACCCAAAAACATCCTCGAAGCTGAGGGTGACTCATATTGTTTGCTAGCTATGCAAGTAGAACTCAATCAATTTGAGCGCAACCAAGTTTGGCACCTTGTTCCTAGACCCCACGATAGACCAATAATTGGTACTAACTGGATTTTTAGGAATAAGATGGATGAGTCAGGAAATGTTATTCGGAATAAAGTTAGGTTAGTGGCCCAAGGTTACACTCAAGTTGAAGGAATTGACTTTGAGGAGACCTTTGCACCCATAGCATGGCTTGAAGCCATACGGATAACACTAGCTTTTGCGTCTTTTAAAAATTTTAAACTTTTTCAAATGGATGTAAAAAGTGCATTTTTAAATGGTGTTTTAGAGCAACCTCCCGGTTTTGTTGATCATGTTCATCCTAATTTTATTTTTAAACTTGATAAAGCTTTGTATAGATTGAAGCAAGCTCCAAGAGCTTGGTATGAAAGGCTTTCTAGTTTTCTTATTTCAAATGATTTTATTAAAGGCATAGCAGACACAACATTATTTACTATGCATGTTGATAATGACATTCTTATAGTGCAAATTTACGTTGATGATATAATTTTTTGGTTCTACTAATGAGCTTTTGTGCAAGGAATTTGAAAAGTGTATGCAACTTGAATTTGAGATGTCTTCAATGGGTGAACTAAATTTCTTTCTTGGACTCCAAGTCAAGCAAATACAAGATGGGATATTCATATGTCAAGCCAAGTACGCAAAGGAGCTTATAAAGAAATTTGGACTCAAAGGTTCGAAAGTTTGCAACACTCCCATGGCAACTACACCCAAGCTTGATAAGGATGACCAAGGTAAATGTGTTGATATTAAGTTATATAGAAGCATGATTGGTAGTTTGTTGTATTTAACGACAAGTAGGCCGGATATCATGTTTAGTGTGTGTCTTTGTGCTAGATTCCAATCGTGTCCTAAAAAGTCTCATCTTTTTGCGGTAAAACGCATCATTCGTTATATTAAGGGCACAATTGGAATGGGTCTTTGGTATCCGAAAATCAGAGATTTTTCAATGACGAGTTATTCGGATGCCGGCTATGTGGGTTGTAGAGTAGATAGAAAGAGTACTAGTGGAACATGTCAATTTCTTGGTAATTGTCTTATTTCATGGTCCTCTAAGAAACAAAATTCTGTAGCTCTCTCAACCGCCGAAGCAGAGTATGTTGCGGCGGGGGCTTGTTGTGCACAAGTCCTTTGGATGAAACATACTCTCCTTGATTATGATTTGCATTATGACCATATAAAATATTTTGTGATAATACTAGTACTATTCATATGACTAAGAATGCAAATCAACATAGTAAGACCAAGCACATTGAGATTAGATTTCACTTTCTTAGAGATCATTTTGAAAAAGGTGACATAGATATTGATTATGGTTCTTCGGATTTGCTACTTGCCGATATTTTCACTAAACCACTTGATTTTAATAGATTTTCCTTTATATGTGGTGAACTTAATGTTTGTGTTATTGAATAAAAATGTTTTTCTTGTTTCTTTATCCCTTTTTGATGTATGACAGAAAGAGGGAGAAGTATAATATGAGTATGGTTTTGGTTTTTGCAAAGTATGGTTTTGGTTTTTGCAAAGTGTGTGTTTTTATTCTTGTATATGAGTTCTGATTTTTAGTCTCATGATTTTTGATTGCAATTCAAATTGCTTTTACTTGTTTAATATAGCATAATTTGAGGGGAGTTTTTCACCTCTCTTTTATCTTGTTTATATAGCCTATTTGTTTTGTCATCATCAAAAAAGGGGAGATTGTTGGCCCAAGAGGTTACTCTCTCCATTTGTTTAAAGTTTTGATGATAACAAAACACTTAGGAGCTATATGGTACTAATAAGTTGTTTAAGATGAAGTTTCAGGTTTGAACCATTTATGATGGCCATTGCTTAGCTCTTGGAAGATTTTCTAGGTTCATGGAGCAAATAAGGCAAAAGGCACAAGAAGGAATGTTCATAGAAGAGAAGGCTCTAGCAAAGCATTGCATGGTTCAAGACTTCAGTTTGGCTCAAGAGACTTCATTAGATTTGTTTTTAGTTTTATAGTTTTGTTAAAGGATAGTGGATAGGTTGAAGCTCATGTTCCTATACACAAGTTTTTGCGCACATGGTTTTTCCAAAAAATTTCTCCTATAAATTTATAAAAATATTTTTAAATAAAGTTTATTACTTACAAACTCCATTTTATGTATTATACCTAGTTATGACAAAAACTATTTTTAAAACTATCCCAAACTATTCAAAATCTTTTTCAAAATTTCAAGTTTTGACCTGAGCCGGTCGACCTACCGGTCGACCGACTCTATGTCAGGTCAGATCGGTCGACCGACCGGCCGACCGAGAATCTGACCGTTGGGTGCGTGCATGTCTGCACGTTTCCCGTCGACCGGGCGGTCGACCGGACCCCACTATGGTCGACCGACCTTCGGCCGACTGTAAGCATGCAACTCTTTGTTTGTTGCGGTCGACTGTGGGCCGCAACGGCTCTTTTTATTTGAAACCCGGTCGACCGGCCGATCGACGAGAGTGAGTTTTTCTACCATAACGGCTAGTTTTTTAAAAACGTTTTAATTAAACCTTTTATCTCTAAACGAGTTTTAAGGCTGTTTTATGGGTCAAATTCTTCCTAGTTATCATTATGTGAATTTACACTTCAAACTCTAGCTCTATCCTATAAATAGGGTGATTAGGGTTGTGGGACTAACATCAAGCATTTGCAAAATACTCAAGTTTTCAAAAGGCTTTCAAAAGAGTTTGGTCCTTGATTTTTGTGCTGAAGAATCTCTCCTTCCTGAAGTTTTAGTTTCAAAACTCTCTCAAATTCTTTTTTTTTCCACTTACATTATTTGAGCTTCAATTCTAACCATTGTTCTACTGGGTTCTTATAAGGGAAAGAGGCTTTTGCAAAAGAGAGTTTGTGGTCTTTTGATCACCAAGAAATACTTGTATTCGAAATTGTGGAGTTGGGTACTCCGGTGTGATTGTAACTCTTTGTGAAGTTATAGTGGTTAGAAATTCTTCTGGGTGAAGGCGGGGACGTAGAGCTAGGTGCTCGAACCTCGGAAAAATTCTCGGTGTTTGCGTTTGGTTTACTTGTTTCTTACTTTAATTCTTTGCCTTATACTTATTGCTTCTTATTCATTACTTCATTTACTTGCTATTCATATTCATTGCTACATTGTACTTGCTCTACATATTGATTGCTATATTCACTTGTTTCATATTCATTTTGTCAATCATATACTCATACAACAAGATTGCAATACGCACCTCAAACTCTTATCTAGAGGAATCACGAGGAAGGAGTTCAGAGCCCTTCACGGGGTATTCGGCTTCTAGTCTTGTTTTGAGTGATTGTTGCATCATAAGTTTTTAATTGTTCATTGATTAGCATTATCACCTATTCACCCCCCTCTAGGTGATTTCATCGAGGACCAAACATTTGAAGTCAACCTAATTGAGAACTTGACAAGTGAACATGGGAAGAATTGGAATTAGAAACAGAGTGTGACTTCGGGTTAGAGTCTAACGACTTTAATCTGGATCAGGTTGTAAATTCTACTGTGAATTGGGCCTCGAACCCTATTTCACCAATAATGGAGCCAACAGATTTGACTAGTCCTTCCAGTGAGCCTTCCTCTTCCTTAGAATTGAAAGTCTTACCTGCGCATCTCAAGTACGCCTATCTAGGCGAACAAGAGACCTTTCCTATCATCATAGCCTCTCATTTAAATGACGGGGAAGAAGAAGATCTGAAAGCTATTCTAAGAAAACATAGGGAAGCCATTGGGTGGACTATGACCGATATCAAGGGATTAAGTCCGACCATCGTTCAACATCGCATTCATCTCAATGAAGACGCCACACCTAAAAGAGACCCGCAGCGTAGGTTAAATCATATAATGCAAGAGGCTGTTCATGCTGAAATCAAAAAACTCTTAGATAATGGGATAATTTATCCCATTTCTGATAGCCATTGGGTCAGTCTTGTCCACGCGGTTCCAAAGAAATCCGGTTTCACCGTAGTGGAAAACGAGAACAAAGAGTTGGTTCAAACTCGACTTCCCACGAAGATCTGAGTTTGCATTGACTATAGGAAGCTTAATGATGCAACTCGTAAGGACCATTTTTCACTTCCCTTCATTGATCAAATACTTGAACGTTTGGCGGGTCACGAGTATTACTGTTTCTTGGATGGTTACTCGGGGTATAACCAGATCCCTATCGCTCCTGAGAACCAAGCAAAGACTACATTTACTTGTCCATTTGGGACATTTGCTTATCGTCGAATGCCTTTCGGCTTATGCAATGCCCCAGCAACGTTTCAACGTTGCATGTTGAGTCTTTTCTCTGATATGGTAGAATGATTCTTAGAGATCTTTATGGATGATTTCTCCATCTGCGGAGATTTTTTAACTTAATGTCTCCACCATTTAGAACTCGTCCTCCAACGTTGTGCTGAGAAAAATCTGACACTGAACTGGGAGAAAGGCCACTTCATGGTAAAACATAGAATTGTCTTGGATCATGAAATCTCTAAGAAAGGAATTGAAGTGGATAGAGCCAAAATCGAGGTTATTGCTAAGCTTCCCATGCCCAAATGCGTTAAGGACATTAGATCCTTCTTAGGACACGCTGGTTTCTACCGAAGATTTATCAAGGATTTTAGCAAAATTGCTAGGCCCTTGACTAATCTGTTAGCTAAAGATGTGTCCTTCACTTTTGATGCGAATGCCTAAACTCTTGGAAGAAGCTTAAGAGAGAGCTTATTTCTGCACCAATCATATCTGCACCGGATTGGTCTAAGCCGTTCGAAATCATGTGCGATGCTTCAGATTTTGCCATAGGCGTTGTCCTAGGACAACGCATTGATAACAAGCAGCATGTGATTTACTACTCTAGTAGGACTCTCAACGATGCCCAATTGAATTACACTACGACTGAGAAGGAATTCTTGGCAGTAGTGTTTGCCTTAGAGAAGTTTCGTCCCTACCTACTAGGGTCCAAAACCACCATTTTCATTGATCATTTATCGCTTAGGTACCTCATGATGAAGAAGGATGCCAAGGCCCGACTCATTCGTTGGATCCTCCTTCTTTAAGAATTTGATGTTGAGATTCGAGATAAGAAAGGCGTTAAAATGGTCATTGCTGACCATCTCTCACGGATCCTATTCTCCATGCAATGATTTACCAATAAATGAGGATTTTCCTGATGAATATCTCTTAGCTATCTCTAGAGAACCTTGGTTTGCTGATATAGTGAATTACTTAGTCACAAACCAAACTCCATCTCATTGGTCCAAAAACGATGTATACCGGTTCTTATCCCAAGTCCGGTATTTCTTTTGGGAGGAACCGTATCTTTTCAAGTATTGTTCTGACCAAATTATTAGGAGATGCATTCTCGATGAGGAGGTTAAGAGTGTTCTATCTTTTTGTCACGAACTTGCATACGGTGGACACTTTGGTCCTCGCAAGACTGCTGAAAAAGTGCTACAAAGCGGGTTTTATTGGCCCACTTTGTTCAAGGATGCTTATGAATTTTGCAAGACGTGCCCTAAATGCCAAATGGTAGGAAGGATTTCAAAACGAAATATGATGCCCCTCAACCCAATTCTAGAAATAGAACTCTTTGATGTTTGGGGCATCGACTTTATGGGTCCATTTCCTAATTCATTTGAAAACCAATACATATTGGTTGCTGTGGATTATGTGTCCAAGTGGGTAGAAGCCATTCCTTGTAAAACTAATGATAACAAAGTTGTCATAAAGTTTTTGAAAGAGAACATTTTTTCACACTTCGGAACCCCTCGTGCGATCATCAGTGATAATGGCACTCAGTTTTGCAATAGATCTTTTGAAGCTCTTATGCGAAAGTATGCCATAACCCACAAGTTGTCCACACCTTATCATCCTCAAACTAGTGGGCAAGTTGAGGTTTCCAATAGAAAAGTCAAGCTTATCTTGGAGAAAACTGTGAACCAAAACTGGAAAGATTGGTCCATCAAACTTGTAGATGCTCTATGGGCCTACAGGACCGCTTTCAAGACGATTCTAGGAATGTCTCCTTATAGGTTAGTCTATGGCAAACCTTGTCACTTGCTCGTTGAGTTAGAACACTGAGCCTTATGGGCAATCAAGCAATTGAATTTCGACTTGACTAAGGCCGGTGACCTTCGGAAATTACAAATTTCCGAGTTAGAGGAATTGAGAAATGAGGCCTATGAAAATGCTAGGATCACTAAAGATAGAGTCAAGATTTTTCATGATAAGCACATCATAAGAAAAACCTTTGTCCCTGGACAAAAAGTCTTACTCTATAATTCTAGGCTTCATCTTTTTCCAGGAACATTGAAATCAAGATTGACTGGGCCGTTCGTTATAAAACCGTGTTTCCACACGGTGCAGTTGAGATCAGTGACACCAAGAATGGAAATGACTTTAAGGTAAATGGTCAACGCCTTAAACCTTTCTTGGAATCGGTGCCGGTAAATGAAACGGCAATGGGTCTTTTTGACCCAGTGTATCGGTAACTTTCCACCTTTCCATTTTATTTCATGCATTTATACATTTCTTTCATACATTGGGGACAACGCATGAGATAAGTGTGGGGGAGGGTTCTAACATGAATGATATAAAAAAAAAGAAAAAATATATTAAAAAAACTTTTTGAAAGGGGTAGAACAATATTTTGATATATTCTTTTGTAAAAAATTAAGTCAATTTTAAGGAATAGGAGAATCATAATTAGGATTTCTTACACTTGGTCATAAGATAACTTGTTTGATTTTTAGGGTCAGGAAGAAAATTTGTAAAAGTAATTTAGTCTTGATATTTACCTTGATGACATATGCACACTAAATACACTTACACACTTAGGGTTTAAAAACAGAGACTCTTATGCCTTATAAAAAATATATTATGAAAAGGAAAAAAACAAGTCTAATTATTTATTAGCTAGGTGCTTTGGCCTAAGCAAGCCTTAGTATTTATGCAAAATATAATTACATAAGTTTGAAAAAAATGTGTATATAAATCCTCTGATTAAGCTGGGTATTTATGCCTCATGAAGCATAAGTATTCTCGCCTAAAAGGGGTACATTTCATAAATAAAAACCTTGGTTTCGTGGCCTTGTCTGCTCGAGTGTTTAAGTCCTTATGGGTGTTTTCTCACCTGGTGCCCTAAAACTGTCCGGTTTGGGTGTCACCGACTGCAGGCTCGTTACATAGGCAGATTAGAAAGCCTAATGAAATTGAGGAATAAAATCTACCAAAAATAAATATAAGGCATAGAAGTTAATGTTAAAGAACCCTTAGTCAACTTCACAGTCACGATGGTGCATACGACTCAGGGTAAATTAATAGACTAGATGAGAAGTACAATTTGACTCTTTACTTTAATTGATGGCATGTTTTTGAATAAAGACTGAGTTCGGAATGAAAATTTTGATATTCCTATAACTTATAGATTACTTAAATTCTTACAAAGATACTTCAAATATTTTCTCTTTTAAAAAATATATTAAAAATAATGCTTTTCGAAAATACTAACTTTTTTCTTTTTCTTTATAGATTTTGTGGGTGCAATCCACTGAAAACTATCACGAGATAAAACTCGTCCTCTAGGGGTAACCTAGAGGTTTAACGGCTTGTTGCACATGCTCAGTGCAATCAAGTGACCTACGAAAGTGGTCTAATAATTGATTAGAATTAGTCTGACGTTTTGCTCGAGGGCGAGCAAAAGATAAGTGTGGGGGTGTGATTAGTCACATATATTGCATTTACATTGTCACCTTACGATACTTTTTAGCTAATAAATTCTATTAATAAGTCTTCTTTTTCTTTGTTAAATGTAGGCCCAAGTGCTAAAAGAAAGAAAAGAGAAACAAGCCCAAAAGCCCACCAAATTCTTTTTTAATTCAGAATAAATTCGAAATGAAGGAATCAGGGAAAATCTTGGCATATCAAGAGGTTGAGAAGAATCCTCCCTGAATCAAGCGATTGAAGCCACACAATCAAAGGCTGTTTCGTCAACTTTTAGAGCAGAAATAAGAAAACCAGCAGAAGATACGGGCAAATAATCAAACCAGGGATCTCCACCAGTTGGGTGTGGCCACCTGGCCACACCATGGCCGCGGAAACGCGGTCCTAGCCGCATTTTCGCGGCTTGTTAGTGTCAGTTGGGGGAGCGTTTGCTCCCCCAATCTTCCCGGGATCCTACCCTTTTGGTTTCTCCCTATAAATACTGGTTTCAGCAAAGGAAAATGTAGCGAAGACTAGGATTAGAATTTGTGTTTATTTTCTAAGGATTTAGGATCTTTGTTAGCTAGCACAAAAATTGTATTCTTGTTTTTTAATTTGTAGTCCAGTATCAAAACTTGTGAGAGAGAGGAATTGAGTGCTTGTACTTGAAAATTGAAGTGACATCAATAAAAGAATCAAGCCGCTTTTTCTTCCACTCGTATTACGGTATGGCTTGCATTGTTTATTTGCTTTCTTTGTTGTTTTCCATGAGTAACTAAACGGTTTTCTGGGCTCACTATTGTAACTCTCTCTAGTTCTTCTTCTCTTCTGGTTTTTAATGAAAAAAAGACCCAATGAATCATATGCATGCCTTCCTTAAAAGCCTTTCTTTTTGAAAGTATTCTTGAGGTACATGAGGATGGGTTTGGATCGTTAAACTCTTACTTCTTTCATGAACGTTTCTTGAATTATTTTTACTTCATTCTTGCTTCTTCGCGCTTGATGATTTAACATTCAATTCTAAACGATTCTTCAAAGAAAAGATTGAACTCTTCCAACTATCTTATGTGCTTTACTTCAACCTTTCTAAAATCAACTTTAAGTTTTGCTTATGATCACTTTGAGGCACTTAGGATTTCAATAGAAGAATTAACTTTAGAGTAGTGAAATAGTGAGCCCAGATTTTCTTCCTTATTATAAACAACAAAACAATTTTCGAACTTTCTAAATCACCTTCTACAAAATCTTTTCTAAAAGTTACAATTTCTCTTTTAATCATCTCTTTCTTTTCATCCTCTTTTCCATTAAAAAATGAACACAATTCTTTGTTTTTAAATGATTCACCAAAAAGCTTCCATCGCATTCCTCCTCGTGAACACGACCCGTTAGCCACAAGCTACACGGTAAATTCTTAAACTCTTTGATTATTCTTTCATAATAGCAATCATCAGGCTCAAAACGCTCGTAATCATGACATAGATATGATGGTCCAAACTCTACGTTCTCACCGTTTGGCCAATTCTGATGTCGATAACCATTCTGTTAGAGCTGAAGAGTCATGTTGTTTTAGAAAACAAGGTTCCATTTTAACACAATCATTTGAACTTGCCCAAACTCTAAATTTTGAAAGTGACATTAACAGTTTGGCAAGTTATCCCTTTCCTGAAATTGAACTTGAGAATGAATATGATAATGAATCTCAACTTAGTGATTCAATTCTATTTCCTGATTCAATTATGACTCCGATGTCTTCACCTGATTTTAATCTTTTTCCCGAGTCAACATTGGATCCTGTGCCAATTCATAATGAAATTGAATCGCCCATCTTTGATGATCTTGAACTTGACAAATTTCATACTTTTGAAAGTCTTATTGATAAATTGGCATGTTCTTATTTTTATGAAATTGAACTCAATGAGAAATGTGATCTAGATTCTCAATTTTGTGATCCAGTTCAAATTCTCGAATCAATATTGACTCGTGTTTTGTTACCCAACTTGAGTAATATTTTAGAGTCAGTTTTGATTCCCACACTAGTCATTCTTGAACTTGAATCACCAATATTAAGTCACATTCTATTATGGGAAAATGAATGTGGACTTGAGTTTTAACTTCTTGATTTGGACCCACTTCCTGAACCAATCTTGACTCCTGAATCTTTACTTGACTTAAGTCACTTTCCTGAGTCGGTATTTGTTCCCGTACTTCCTAAGTCCAAGTCAATCATTCTATCTTTTCACACTCCATTTTGGGACAAGGTGGTTGACAAAATTGACCCCGAAATTAATTATGAAATTTGAAAATTAGATGGGGTTAAATTTTTAATAAAAACCATTCATATATACATCACTTTAGTGGGTTATATAAGAGAGATTTCTAGTGGACTCCTTTGAACTCCACGAAAAGTCGATTGGGCCGCATTTCGTGGACCAATTAGACCACCACCGGAACCACCACCTTAAAGTAATATTTTCCTTTCCTTTCTTCTTTTTCATGCATATATGCATTAATTCATACATTGAGGACAGTGCATGAGATAGGTGTGGGGGAGGGTCTAACATAACTTAGGTTTTTTTCATTTTATAAAAAATTTATAAAAAAAGAAAATAAAAATTAACATTTTCTTTACTTTTAAAAACTTTTTTAAATAGAAACAATATTTTGACATATTTTTTATAAGAAATTAAGTCAATTTTAAGGAATAGGAAAATCATAATTAGGATTTCTTACACTTGGTCAAAATAAGATTATTTGTTTGATTTCTAAGGATAGGAAGAAAGTTTGTGAAAGTAATTTAGTCTTGATCTTTACCTTGAAGAAATATGCACACCTTATACAATTACACACTTAGGGTTCAAAAATAAAGATTCTTATGCCTTATAAAAAAAAGAGAGAAAAAAATATATCTATGAAAGATGAACAAATTTAATTATTGATTAGCTAGGTGCTTTGGCCTAGGTAAGCCTTGGTATTTATGCGAAAGATGATAAGATAAGTTTGAGAAAAAATATATATAAAAAAATCCTCTGATTAATCTGGGTATTTGTGCTTAATAAAGCATAAGTATTCACGCTTAAAAGTAGTTCATATAATTAATCCTTAGTTTTGTGGCCTTGTTTGCTCGAGTCCTTAAGTCCATGGGGTGTTTTCTCACCCGGTGTCCTAAGACCGTTTGGTTTGGGAGTCATCCATTAAAGGCTCGTTACATGGGCAGATTAGAAAGCCTAATAGAACTAAGGAATAATACCATCAAATATATATATATATATATATATATATATATATATATATATATATATAAGGCATAAGAGTTAGAGCTAAAGAACTCTTAGTCAAAATTTTCACGGTTACAAGGTGCATATGACTTAGCGTAAAGTAATAGACTAGATGAGAAGTACAATTTGACTCCTTACTTTGATTGATAACAAATTTCTGAATAGAGATTAAGTTTAGTAATGAAAAATTCAGCTTTCCTATAACTTATAGATTACTTAAAACTTACAATAATATTTCAAATATTTTTCTTTCAAAATGTGTTTTCAAAATACTAACTTTTTCTCTTTCTTTACGGATTTTGTGGGTGTAATTCACTGAAAACCCTCACGAGACAAAACTCGTCCTCTAGGGATAGCCTAGAGATTTAACGGCTTGTTGCACAAGCTCAGTGCAATCGCGTGACCTGCGAAAGTGGTCTAATAATCTTTGGTTTAGTTTTGTTGTTTCGCTCAAGGACGAGCAAAAGATAGGTGTAGGGTGTGATTGCACACATTTATTACATTATTCTTTATTACATTCCACATTTATCATGTAATGAGTTTGCTAAATTTCTTGCCTTAAATGTCTATTTTGTATAAGATAATCATGAGGAGAAAGAGGATAAAATCAAATAAATATCAGTTAAATTCAGATTTAACTAGATCATTTGGTTAGAGGAGGATGATCCCAAATCCAGTTAGTTAAATTTAGTTTTTGGTGAATCAGGTGGTTAAATCTAAGGAGCAACCGAGGATAACGTCAAATACAGAGTCCAAATCTGAAGGCATAAATGGATAGAGAGAAGATCAACAGATGAGATGAAGCAATTCAAACTCAACTTCTGACGTCAAATAATCGAGGATAACGTCAAATACAGAGTCCAAATCCAAAGGCATAAATGGATAGAGAGAAGATCAACAGATGAGATGAAGCAATTCAAACTCAGATTCTGGCTGGATATATTTTAGTATTTGAATCATAACTTTCGCTGCCAGAACTCAAATCTGATGATTCAAGATGATCCAGAAAGAGATACAACTATTAAGTTGATCATTATTTCTAATTCTGTCATTTGATAAGTTATATTTAGCAATTAATACACCAATAAGTTACAGATCAGAACTGAATATCCACATCAAATCAAGTTTGGAGATAAGGAGAGGATTCAAATTCAGAAATAGCCAGCTTCCCTTTTCTTCATACTTCTCTACCCTCTGCATTTCTCCTATAAATACCTGCAATCTCAAAGGTAAAAAGAGAACAACCAAGTAGAGATAGATTTTGGGCCAGTTTTTCATTCTTTTTAGTGTAGGTTTTTATATTCTTTTTATGTAATTTTTATTTCTTTGTAAGCTTAGGTTAGATTGAGATTCATGTAAGTAAGAGAGAGACTTATGTTGAGAGTGACACCGATGTGCCCTCCTCCTTTCTTCCATTGTTTCTGCAAGCAATAAAAGGTAATTTTTTTTATATTCGTCTTTACTTTTGTTTTCTTCTTCTTCTTTCTACTTTTCCTCCTTTTCTTTTGATGAGTATCCTAGTGAATATAGAAGCATTAGTATAGCCATGTTTGTGTGAGTGCCACCAATATTTCATGATGATGTTTTCCTCCTCAAAATTCTGTATCTTTTCATTCTTGTTCGTCTTGATGATGTAATGCGAATGAAGACTGAGCTCAATCGTATGAATTATGCGTTGATCGCCTCTAAAGTAAGGTAAAACATGCAAGGGTTCCAGGTAAGTCATCAACCAAAGGAGGTAAGTTTTCTTTTAGTTTTCTTTCTTTTAATTCTTTAGTTTAGAACACCACAATTCACTACTTCTTTTATCACTCTTTTTAAGTTTCATTTGTACATATCACTTCTATTTTCTCTACCTTCTCTAAATACCACTTTCTTTCTAACTTGACTTTAACACCATTTTTCATTTTCTTATTAAAGAACTAAAAGAAGAACTTTATCCATACTTTGTAGCCTAAAAGAGAACTTACTAAAAAGCTTCTATCGCTAGTCCTTTCTTTTGAATCACGACCCGCATAGCCACTGGCTATTGCGGTAGAATTGAGTAACTTGCACTTTTCATTCTTAGTTCTAAAATTCTGTATTTTGTGTGCAGGTTTAACCTCAATCAAGCATCTTAACTACTGCTCCCCTCGAGGATTGTGACCAGAAAATTTATCGGGAGCCCAGCTTCATATTTGGAGATGCAGCGCCCGACACCGATCATCAGTTGCTGGCTAGGGAAGGGCAGTGGATCTTCAATCTGAATGGCGAGAAGTATTATCTCCCGTCTAGCAAGCATCATTTCCCGCTGTTTTTATTCCAATACGTGACGAGGGCTCGGAAGATGAAGTGGCAAGTGACTCGGACCACTGACTCCATTCATGCGGGTAAATTGATAGCCATGTCTCCCGGTTATACAAGGGCAGGTCCTCATCGCTGCATATTGGGTCTCCACCCTGGGAACATTCTCCAAGACTTCCCGGTGGGGAAAATCCTGCTATGGCTCAAACCTTTAAAAATCAGTTCTTCAAAGTTCTTAGTAATTATCCAGCAACTGATTTCAGGATCCCAGGCTGGATTCATCCCCCAAGGCCTGGTGGAGGGACTTGACCCTATACGTCTTGCCCCATTTTGAAGAAGATTTGGAGAGGCTGGGACTTCATGAGGCTGTCAGGGCAACCAGCTACGGCATCCAGATGAGCGTAGTGAACTTCTACGCCATCTTTGAGTTATACTGTTCAGCTATGGGGACTTTCTTTACCCCTGTAGGCGAATTGGGCATGGCTTTGCATGAGATGTGAAAAGTCTCTGCTCTGCCCATGGGATCTCTCCCTTATGAAGAATACTTCCCATGAGAGGCAGAATTGGCACTTCTGGAGAAGTACGAGCCCGCCCTATTCGAGACTTACCGGGAATTGATGTCCTATTTTTACATCTGCTCGAGTATGCATGGGAGCCACAAGGGAGCTTCGAGCAGTTGAAGATCTAGGGAAATTATTTATTTCCCAACCTGGAAGATGCTCCTGAGGCGGCTTATTGCGGGGTTGCAGACGAGGACATTTTCCAGAGGATGCAAGAACATTCCCAGGGAGATATGATCTTGGAAGAAGATAATGGTATTTATGAGAAAGCTGACATTCTCAGGAGTTTCCATCATCAGGCCCGTCGACCGATGTCCCAGAAAGCACTTTTGGCAGGGTTTTTATCGGTTTGGTTGAAGAGATGTGTGGTGCCATCTCCTTCTAGTGACGTCATTCTTCTGACTGTCTTATTGCCGGCCGTTCGTCTAGCCCACGTTGCTTCCTTGGACTTTTCCCTGAATGGTGTGTTGTATTCAGCGGGGCCTTCATGCATTGACGGAGGCTTTCTGTAGGCAACTAACGACAAAAAGGGAAAGGACACTATCTTGTCCCGTGACGGACCTGTTGGCCCAGAGGCCTTCCACTCTAGTTTTGATGATGATTAACTCATGTAGTTATGTTTACTAATAATCTTGTGATTTTAGTTTCAGATCATTAAGCAAGATATTAGTTGGTGATTGCTTCAACAAGATGAGTTTTGAAGCCTTCACATGGTGATTCTAGAGCCCGAGCATCAAGATCATACCTTGCACTCATTGGAGTCTCGCTCGTGGATCACGATTTGGATCGAGTCGACTTGAAGATGAAGATCGTCAAAAAGACTTAGGTATCCATAGTTTAGTTTAGTGTGTTTTAGATCCATGTGTAAAGATAAGAATAGTTGATATGCTCAAGTGTACAACACACACAAGTTTTATGTTTTGGAATTGGTTTTCATGAATAGATTGATCAAAACAAGTTTACTTTGTTTTTTATGTATATTAGATGTGCTCTATATACATACATGCTTACATGACTTATACAAACTTAGTTTGACATACCTATTCATGTAGTTTTATGTTTTGGTATTTTTAACAAAACATTACTTTGGAATTAAAGACAAAAATTATGATATATGTATGTTTCATGTATATTGGACTTATGTCCTTATGCAACACGCTTCAATGTGTTTAAATATCATATTTTTGTATTTCAATGAGTTTTAGGAAAAAATCAGATTTCCTATTGAAAAATTCAAGTTTGATAAGATACAGTTTTTGTTTTTTTAGGTAAAAATGATATGACACAAAAATAGTTCAAATTTCTTGATATTTGAGTTGAAATTTTTATCACATGTTTATATATCAATGCAAAATGTTACTGTTTTTGGGGATTTTTAGAAATTTTTATGTCATTTTTAGAATATTAAAAACCCTTTTTTCTGACCCGGACTGTGGCTGACAGGCCAGGTCGGTCGACCGCACGGTCGACCGCACCAAAGGCCGGTCGACCGTGCGGTCGACCGACGTGCACAGCCTTGTGCACGTCTGGCAGACACAATGGGCCGGTCGACCGGGCGATCGACCGGACCAGAGAGCTTTGCTCTCTGTATCTGGGCGGTCGACCGGGCGGTCGACCGGGATACCCCAACGGTCATATTTATGACCGTTGGCGGTCGACCGGCCGGTCGACCGCCAGCCTGTCAGGCTGACAGATCAGCCTAACGACTAGTTTCTTGGGGAGCCTCTTTATACCCCATTTCTTGGGGGTTTTGAAAAAGATTTCAAGAGCTAAAATTTCTCTCCTTTCTTGGTATTTAAAACAAGTTTTCAAAAGGTTTTAGGGCTTCAAAAGATCAATCTTTATTTTGTTTTAGAGTTTTTGGAAAAATCAAAGAAAATAGAAAAATTTGGAGATTTACTTTGTTCTTCATTTCTATCTTTTACCAAGAGTTTTCCCAGTATTTTTCTTTGAATTTTTATTTTCCAAACTCTAATTTTTCCACACTTGAGCTATATCTCCTATCCTATCTATTTAGGATCTTTTATTTGTGGGAAAAGAGATTATGTTTGTGGTCTTTTGTGATCACTAGTTGTAAACCCTTTCATTGTTGGGTTGCTTCCTCTTTGGTAGAGGTTGAGATTGTTGTTTGCTCCCTCTAGTGAGAGGTGTAGTTTGGTTTTTGTATCCCTCTTTAGTAGAGGTGATTTGTGGTTGTTTGGCTACGGGCCTTATCCGTCTTCGGTAGAGGTGGATTGTGGTTGTATTGCCTCGGTGGCATTGTAAGGTTGAGAGAGGAGTTAGGTATTCCTTAGTGGATTAGAAATCCTTCTCGGTGAAGGCGGGGACATAGAGCTAGGGGCTCGAACCTCGAAACACATTTTTGTCATTGCGTTTGATCCATTGACTCTCAACTCTCTCTCTTTATTTGTGTTGTGCATCATTCATAGCATCATATATTATTTGCTTGTGTTGTGCCTTGCATTGTTTTATATTGATTATCCATTATATGCTTGGTTGTGTTTGTGTGCCTCACTTGTACTTAACCACGAGAGCTTCATATAGCACCTCAACCCTTATCTGGGGGAATCAAGTGGAGTTAGTCCAGAGCCCTTCACGGGGAATTCGGCTACACTCGTTGGTTGTATTAAGTATTTGTGCATATTTGTTTTAGCTTCCGCATTCTTCCGCATTTAGTTTCTAGATTAGCACAATCACCTATTCACCCCCCTCTAGGTGATTTCAATTGGTATCAGAGCCTACGCTCCTGATACTTTAGGTTTTACCACCTAAGAGTGTGATCTTGGCTAGCTAATCTTCATTTGCATTTGCATATATTTGTTTGCACACATTTAGTTTGCACACCCATGGATTGCTTTTCACCTCCCATGTTCGATGTCTCCAACATTGACACATGGAAATATAGGATGTCCATGTATTTGAAGACCCTAGGTTTGCATGTTTATCTTGCCACTACCAAGAAATGCTATCTTGGTAATAGCAATCATAGGGCCAATGCACAAGCCCTTGAGGCTATTAGAAGCACGCTTTCAAAGAATATCTTATGCATGTTTCTAACCTTGATTCCGCCTTTGCAGTGTGGAACAAGTTGACCACAACCACCACCTCCAAGCTTCAATTACCAATCCAACTGGAGGGATCTAGTGGAGAATCCGAGTTTCAATGCTACATGGTCCAAGGGAATGACTCCCTTGAGGTACAATCGGAATCTTAACTAGATAGTTTTGATGCTAGTTCTTCACGTGATGAATATGTGGATGCTAATGCTTTAAATGAAGAACTATCTATTGTGTGTGAAAAATTGATTGAAAAATATAATGTTTTGAAAAAGAAAAGTCTAGGAATTAATAATGAAAACAAAGATTTGCATTCTAGATTTGAGATTGTTTTGCAAGAAAAAGAGGAGATTTCTAATGAGAGGGATTCATTAAAATCTCAACTTGATCTTGTTTTAAATGAAAATAAAATTTTGAAAAATAAAAATGATTGTGAAAAAGTTTTAAAGAAAATGAAAACTTGACTTCAAAAGTTAATTTTGTTGTAAAAGAAAATGAATCTTTGAAAACAAAAATTATTTCTATTTCAAAAGATTTAGATGTGTGTTTAAAGAAAATGAAGTTTTGAAAAATAATATTGATTCTCATGTTTGCCATGCTAGGATAGCTTCACCTAGTTCATCTATTGCATGCCACACTTCTTCTTTGATTAAAAATGATATATCCATGCTTAAGAAGACTGTAGATTGTTTAGGCTCCACTTTGAGCCAATGTGTTGTGGGTCATACACGTTTGGAAACTTTGTTTCGAAAGAAACAAGTTCCATCTATTCGTGCACACCCTCCATGGCATACACATGCTTCTCACAGACACCATCACACATTGTATGCTCATGTGTACACTTATACACATTGTGGACGTAAGGGCCACCTTGCTAAATTTTGCTTTGATAGAATACATAATGTTAATTTAGCAAATAATTTTGTTTGGGTTAGAAAAGGTACTAACCCCCATGGACCCAAAAGAGTATGGCTACCAAAGACCACCCCTATTGTTTATGATGTAGGTGTGGGCTCTCGCATGACGTGAGAGTTATGGTGCCTTGAGGTGGATGCGTTCCGAGCTTCATGTGGACTATTTGGATGCATCACAAGGGACGTTTGGTGGGAGGACCACCTTGTTTTGGAGTCATGGAGAGTTGCCTCATAGGTTTTGGTAACGGTCTCTTACTCCTTATTTATTGTTTACATGCTTTCATTTCATTGTTTATAGCATGTTTTGTTGTTTATCGATTATTATGAAAATGCCATGATTATTAGATCCTTGACATGCATGTATAGCCTTTTGAGACACCCATGTTTAATATGGACTATTATTTTTGTGTTCTCACCATTATTTAGCTATCATGTTTATCTTAGCTCTAATAACATGTGAATTTACATAATAATCATGTTTATGTTTATCATGTTGATTTATGTCTTGTTTTATGCTTCATGATTTGAATATATGTTTAAATGTTAGTTTTCATTAAAACTAGGTATATATTTGTACATATAGTGGGTTTACATATAGTGGGTTACAAATAAATCTACATATGTTTGAGCTTGAATGCTTATTTGAACCCATTAGATGTGCTAGTATAGTCTAGTTTTGATGATTCATGCATTTTAAACTTGTATTCCCATTTTTGAATTTGTTTTATGATTTCTTATTTAACTTCATGTATATGTCCATTTTATCCAAATTATTGTTATACATATACATCCTTTGAACCACGTGCCTTCATGCATATATTATTGTGGACTCGTTGTGTTTGGATATGTATGTATACTTTAGTTTGTATAAGACATACATATGCCTTGAAGATTAAATAAGTTTTGATGATTTTCATATTTTTTTTTAAAGGAATATTGAGCTTGATTGCATATTTTCATGATGCCATGTTTCACATTACACTTGTGCACTCACTTTATTGGTTTCTCATGATTTTGTTTTCATGAGTATGATATGTGCCCTGTTGATTTCGAGTGATTAGTGCCATGTGATTTACATGTGTTTCATGAAAAATAGTTTTGTTTTATTCCTTACTTGAAGGATTTCGTACTAGTTTACAAGTTTTTTTTTCATTAAACTAGTTCGTATTCTTCATTTTGGTAGAGTTTTCAAACACACTATATTTTCAAATCTAATTTTTGGAAACCCCTACCATCAAAGGGTGGTTGGATGGGAGATCATGCTCATGTATGCTTTATAGTGAAAATCATTTTAAACTTGAACATGTTTGGGAGGATAGGTAATATGAGATATACATTTGATATTATTGTTGTTTCAATTGGTATCAATATTGACATTTTTTGTATACTCATATATTTTTTTGTATATGTATGCTTCACTTCAAAGAGTATCAATTTCGATTGGTATCTATTTTTCATACATATATATATTTTGTTTATGCTAAGCTTGAGTTTTAATGACCATCATGTTTCAATTGATTAGTTTTTCAATTGGTATTCTAATACAAGCTTAGACATTATTTTAATTGGTATTTCATAAATTGGGAGAAAACTCATATTTTATCTTTCAATTGGTATTTGGTTTACCATTGGTTTTGTACTCCACTCCCTTGCTTTATGATAGAAAATAATAATTTCAATTTGATATCATATGTTCTTGTGACAAATTCTTACAGTTGGTATCATTTTGCATCAAGATGTTTATTTGAATGTTTTTCAATTGGTATCAAGATTTTCTTTTGTTTTCTTAAAATTGGTATCAATGTTTTTATGTTTCCTTTCAATTGGTATCAAGATGCACTACTTTGACACATTCTTAATTGGTATCAAATTTATTTTATTGAGAAAATTCAAAATTGTGTTTTAATAAGAAATGTTAAAAATGTTTTGATATGATTGCATATATGCAATGAGAGCTTAACATCTCTTCTACATATAGATTCATGTTGAGTGTATCTTATATTGAGGAGCTTGACAACTCTTCTTTATGCGATACACGTGTGTAGGGGGAGCTTCACATCTCTTCTTATGCATTGCATATTTTGTGTTATATGAATTAGGGCTTGTTATCCTTTCTTCATGTAATGCATATATGTAGGGAAGTTAACTTAGCGTCTTCCTCTTCATGAATGTATATCGCATATATTCTTATTATTGATTTGTTTGATGTCACCCCTTTATTGATTCTTTGTTTCGAACAAAAAGGGGGAAAAGAATTTATTGATTTGTTTTTACTTGGACCCCTTTATTGATGATTGACAAAAAGGGGAGAGGTATTTGGTTTATATGCATGTTTTATATGCATGTTTTGTTTTATTTATTAGTTTGTCGTTTAATTGTTTAATTGGTATCAAGAGCATTATTTAAGAACATGTTTTTATTGGTATCAAAAGCACGTTTTATGCATATCTATGCATTCATGTTTAAGAGCTTACATTGCATATTTATTTGTTTATTGCTATGCATGGCTTCTTTGAAGCTTGACTTTAATCCATGCATATATAACTCCATGAGTTTTGTCATAATCAAAAAGGGGGAGATTGTTGGCCCAGAGGCCTTCCACTCTAGTTTTGATAATGATTAACTCATGTAGTTATGTTTACTAATAATCTTGTGATTTTAGTTTCAGATCATTAAGCAAGATATTAGTTGGTGATTGCTTCAACAAGATGAGTTTTGAAGCCTTCACATGGTGATTCCAGAGCCCGAGCATCAAGATCATACCTTGCACTCATTGGAGTCTCGCTCGTGGATCACGGTTTGGATCGAGTCAACTTGAAGATGAAGATCGTCAAAAAGACTTAGGTATCTATAGTTTAGTTTAGTGTGTTTTAGATCCATGTGTAAAGATAAGAATAGTTGATATGCTCAAGTGCACAACACACACAAGTTTTATGTTTTGGAATTGATTTTCATGAATAGATTGATCAAAACAAGTTTACTTTATTTTTTATGTATATTTGATTAGCTCTATATATATACATTGTAATACCCCGTTCCCGGAATACGTACTTAGTTGCGTATTCAGATTTTCCGATCGTATTTTTTCGATTTGTTTCCTGTATTTGTTTTGCTTTATGAATTCCTTATATGATTGTTTTGTCTTGGATTTGGATTCGTGGACTCGGAGTCAGTCCCAGTCCGAACCAGGAACTCGATTATAGTATATTATTCGATTTGGTCTTTCCGGTGATTAGATTTGACCGATTTTAGTTTTAAATATCATTTTTCAATATTATATATTTTCTATGATTTTCTAGATTTTTCTGGAATTAAAATGAAAGTCTTCAAAACCGGTGTCGGCCAGTGCCGCTGACCGATTCCTGGATTTTTAATTCTCAAACAGTTTGGAATTTCATGATGGTCCTTTAGGCATTATTCCTTAGAATCATATTTTCTACCTACATTCTTTTTCTAAGAATTTTATGAATTTATGAAAATTCCATCGGAGTCGGTAGATAACTAATTCCGGGATTTTTAGTTTTAAAACTATAAAGTATTTCTTAAAACGGATTTCACTATGATACTTAATATAATATTCTTGATTTTTGATAATTATTTCGGGTCGTTCCGAGATACTTGAATTTCGGACGATTCCGGTATTTTCCCGAAAGATTTCAGCATCCACGACTCAGTTCCGGGAATCCGCCACTTCCATTATTTTCATCTTCTTTCCCAAGAAAATATCTTCTCATTATAATTTCTTTTTCATTTTTCCTTTTCCTTTATTTCTTTCCTTCCTCCACAAGCCTAGCTTTTCCTATTTTCCAAAATCCCAAAATTCCTTTTTCTTCCACCAACTTCCACCAAGATATCTCCACCACAAATATCTCATTCTCTCTCTCTCCCATGGCCGGCCAAGTGGCCAAGAGAAGGACACTCACCTCACCTCCCCCTATTTACACAAAACCCCCTCTCTTTTCATTATTTGCATCTCCTTCATAAAATCTAAAACCTATATAAACTTTCCCTTACATTTCTTTTCCTTTTTCTTTCTTTTCTCTTCTCATTTCTTTCTTCTTCTTCCTCTTCTCCAAGAGAGCCAGCCGACCCTCACCGCCGGCCAGCCATCTCGTCGCCGGCGAGGATCCCTCCCAACTCCGGCCAAGCTCCACCTCCCCCAACACCAACAACAACAACTCCTCCATCTCCTTCTTCCTCAAGGATCATCACCATCTCTACCTTTCCTCTTCTTCTTCATCATCAACCACCACCACTCCTTTTGGTAAGTAATTTCCCTCACCAAGACTTGTACAACTCTTAGTCTACTTATGTTTGCATATTCTTGTTGATTTGTGTCTTCAATTCTTGTTATTTAGCCATCAACAAAACCCTAGAAAATCTGTTCTGTTTGTTGTTTCCAGACGATTAGTCGACTGGACCTAGACATTAGTCGACTAACTTATTCTGTCCTGTGAAACACAATTCTAGGAAACACAGTATTAGTCGACTTACCTTAGTTCCTAGTCGACTAGAGACCCTTAGTCGACTACACCCTTGACCCTAGTCGACTAACCTTTCCTGAACCAGAAACCTTAACTCTCTGTATCCCAGATTTAGTCGACTTAACATAACTGTTAGTCGACTTGTCATGTCTGTTAGTCGACTACCCATATGACCCTAGTCGACTAACTTTTCTCTGAAACCAAATCCAACTCTCTGGATCACAGTATTAGTCGACTACCCCATCTTCCTAGTCGACTAACCCCTCTATTAGTCGACTACCCTGTCCACCCAGTCGACTAATTATTGGCTATCTGTTATAGTTGCTTATCTTCTTAACTTTGGATCTTATACTTGGTTCATGTAATTGTATCTTGTACCTCATGACTCGTTACTTGATGTGTATTACTTGACTTGTCACTTGACAAACATCATCTTACCTTCTCTCTTTCTCTCTCTCCTCTTCACTCTACATAATTATATCACAGGTTATGGCGCATCCCGAGCTTCCGTGGATTTTGGATCTTTTGGCATATTGGTGATTTAGGCGAGTATTCTCACTCGCTACTTTCTTGTATGCGAGTAGTCTCGCTCTTCTTTATCTGGATTTCCTGTTTTGTCGGATCGATAAGTATTTCGCTCCATATTTCCATATTCATGTATTGCACTACAATTGTTTGTATTATGGTAGCTTCATCTTGTACTTGTACCATACTTATGATATGCTTGTTTCTTCATCATATACCATGCGTGGCCGACCCTTCGTGGTCGTTGGACTTTGAGTTACTTCCATGTTACTACTTGTCATTGCTTCAGACTTGTTAGTTACATGCTACCCTTTTAACACATGTATATCACCTGACATCTAGTGTATTATCACCTGACCACCTGACATGCCACTATCTGGCAAGACCATCTTGTTATGACATGACTTACCCAGACTTATTATCAATCCATTGTTATGCATGTTACTTGATATACATCACCATTTATCATGCTATCTCTTGACACCAAGCATGATACACCGATTCTTATAATTATCACGATAAAGGGAATGTAGTACCTGATTACTGTTATGTACTGATCACTGTTATGTATCCCTGTTATGATATTGCTCATTCCCGAAATCTGATAATTATGTTCATAAGCTATAAAAAGGACAACTTGTATGGGTATGGGAGGAAGTGATGGATGCCGGAATGATATCTTGCTTATAATGATGGGATATAAAAGTATATATATATATATATGTATATATATACTGGCGGTAAGTGTTATGATATTACTGAATAGGGGGACTTTGGGCCTCCAAAGCCGGTTCCAGGTGTATGGAAACCACTATAAGAAGTTCTATCAGTTCTCCATCTACTTCCGTTAACAACCCTCGACTTGCTTATATATGGATGTATGTGGGTTGGCCGTATACCAGGTCACATACCGAGATATATGGGTCAGACGAGTAATAATAATAATAGGTGTTTCCTGTGACCCCAGTTATGATTACTGTTATGATTCCTGTTTTGATACCTGTTATGCACTCTTGTCACATCTGTTATGTATTCTTGTTATGACTACTTTGCAACTCTGATTCTATACGCTTAGATATTCGGTGGCATGAGATAACGGTATATAGATGAGGGTTTCCTTGTTTGGATTATTCCTTCGACGTACTAGTCTCATGGGACCGTAACCTAAGCGTATACAATCAATTTTGCTTGTGATCAGTTTTACTTCGGATTTCCTGTTTTACGATTGTTACGTTATACCCGTTCTTATATATACTTCATTTGTGTTCTAACCCTCCTGTCTTCTGTACTTGACTCTTGTACTCACCCTTGGCTCGTCACCTGGCTTTTGCATCCTACTCGCCTGGGGAGTTTCACTGACTCCCCTGGATTCTCATGTCCAGGTCCTGGAGCCCGGAGCGTGAGGATCTCCCCCTTTGCTGCTCAGAGTAGCGCAGCGGTGGCGTGGATCCGCAGCCGACCTTTCAGAGCTCCATCCTTCCAGACCCCCTGTATGCCTCTCGAGTTTTCCCTTAGCAAACTCGTGAGTGCCCTTTTTCTATTCATACTTGTACATTCCTTGTATACATGTATGTGGACACCCTTTTACACTGTTCATATATGTATATCTTTTGTATTCTCGCATTTGCGCATACTAGTGATATGATATTCATGTAATATTGTGATCACTTCTGATGATAACTGTGTAATTGTACTATATGTGTTGGAATGTATAATGCACCATATGCTTCCGTACTCTGATTCTTGTCTGTACTGATGCTTAGCGTATATACGTGGGGGCACTTTCTGACCTGCGTATATACGTCGCAGTGACGTCCCCGTATCAGCGGGATCGGGGCGTTACAGGATGGTATCAGAGCCTAGGCTCTTACTTCCTCAGTACGTCCAGAAGGCAAATCAATGGTAAAGAGATTTGCAACTGGAATACATGAGTCTTGGTTATACATTCCAACTACAAGTGCAGAGTTATCTATTTCTTGACTATCCTTCTTTTGATTCCTTTGATTCCAAATCCTTCCTATCCTTTCCCTGTTTTGGTTTTGGTTTTATGAAGCCTTATACTATCTTGAGATATGAATAGACTAGAGAGGTAGTGGCTAGTTCTGGATGAAGCTATTATGGGATCTCTTCGGCTAATTCTATGAAGCTTGGTATTCTCCAGATCGATCTTGATCTGGCTATCTTTCAGAAGACAGCAGTCGGAATTCTCTACGGATATTTTACATTCTGGTATTCGGGATTCTTAATTATCAGTCTTCTTATTTATTATACTCAGGACTATCAGGGTTTTCTTTATCTTCGGTATTCTGGCTTATTTATTGCACAGCCACGACATCAGCAGTATTATTCAGCATTTTTCGAAGATTTATACAGCCGGAAGTGTAGAGGAGGATTAATGTTCAGTTGACTTGAGAGCCCTACCTATAGTGCTTCATATCTTAATTGGTATAAATTCCACCCTTGTCCCCTTTGTATTCAATTTGCCCCTTAACGAAATTGCGAGGACGCAATTTTTGTAAGGTGGGTGGATTGTAATACCCCGTTCCCGGAATACGTACTTAGTTGCGTATTCAGATTTTCCGATCGTATTTTTTCGATTTGTTTCCTGTATTTGTTTTGCTTTATGAATTCCTTATATGATTGTTTTGTCTTGGATTTGGATTCGTGGACTCGGAGTCAGTCCCAGTCCGAACCAGGAACTCGATTATAGTATATTATTCGATTTGGTCTTTCCGGTGATTAGATTTAACCGATTTTAGTTTTAAATATCATTTTCCAATATTATATATTTTTTATGATTTTCTAGATTTTTCTGGAATTAAAATGAAAGTCTTCAAAACCGGTGTCGGCCAGTGCCGCTGACCGATTCCTGGATTTTTAATTCTCAAACAGTTTGGAATTTCATGATGGTCCTTTAGGCATTATTCCTTAGAATCATATTTTCTACCTACATTCTTTTTCTAGGAATTTTATGAATTTATGAAAATTCCATCGGAGTCGGTAGATAACTGATTCCGGGATTTTTAGTTTTAAAACTATAAAGTATTTCTTAAAACGGATTTCACTATGATACTTAATATAATATTCTTGATTTTTGATAATTATTTCGGGTCGTTCCGAGATACTTGAATTTCGGACGATTCCGGTATTTTCCCGAAAGATTTCAGCATCCACGACTCAGTTCCGGGAATCCGCCACTTCCATTATTTTCATCTTCTTTCCCAAGAAAATATCTTCTCATTATAATTTCTTTTCCATTTTTCCTTTTCCTTTATTTCTTTCCTTCCTCCACAAGCCTAGCTTTTCCTATTTTCCAAAATCCCAAAATTCCTTTTTCTTCCACCAACTTCCACCAAGATATCTCCACCACAAATATCTCATTCTCTCTCTCTCCCATGGCCGGCCAAGTGGCCAAGAGAAGGACACTCACCTCACCTCCCCCTATTTACACAAAACCCCCTCTCTTTTCATTATTTGCATCTCCTTCATAAAATCTAAAACCTATATAAACTTTCCCTTACATTTCTTTTCCTTTTTCTTTCTTTTCTCTTCTCATTTCTTTCTTCTTCTTCCTCTTCTCCAAGAGAGCCAGCCGACCCTCACCGCCGGCCAGCCATCTCGTCGCCGGCGAGGATCCCTCCCAACTCCGGCCAAGCTCCACCTCCCCCAACACCAACAACAACAACTCCTCCATCTCCTTCTTCCTCAAGGATCATCACCATCTCTACCTTTCCTCTTCTTCTTCATCATCAACCACCACCACTCCTTTTGGTAAGTAATTTCCTCACCAAGACTTGTACAACTCTTAGTCTACTTATGTTTGCATATTCTTGTTGATTTGTGTCTTCAATTCTTGTTATTTAGCCATCAAACAAAACCCTAGAAAATCTGTTCTGTTTGCTGTTTCCAGACGATTAGTCGACTGGACCTAGACATTAGTCGACTAACTTATTCTGTCCTGTGAAACACAATTCTAGGAAACACAGTATTAGTCGACTTACCTTAGTTCCTAGTCGACTAGAGACCCTTAGTCGACTACACCCTTGACCCTAGTCGACTAACCTTTCCTGAACCAGAAACCTTAACTCTCTGTATCCCAGATTTAGTCGACTTAACATAACTGTTAGTCGACTTGTCATGTCTGTTAGTCGACTACCCATATGACCCTAGTCGACTAACTTTTCTCTGAAACCAAATCCAACTCTCTGGATCACAGTATTAGTCGACTACCCCATCTTCCTAGTCGACTAACCCCTCTATTAGTCGACTACCCTGTCCACCCAGTCGACTAATTATTGGCTATCTGTTATAGTTGCTTATCTTCTTAACTTTGGATCTTATACTTGGTTCATGTAATTGTATCTTGTACCTCATGACTCGTTACTTGATGTGTATTACTTGACTTGTCACTTGACAAACATCATCTTACCTTCTCTCTTTCTCTCTCTCCTCTTCACTCTACATAATTATATCACAGGTTATGGCGCATCCCGAGCTTCCGTGGATTTTGGATCTTTTGGCATATTGGTGATTTAGGCGAGTATTCTCACTCGCTACTTTCTTGTATGCGAGTAGTCTCGCTCTTCTTTATCTGGATTTCCTGTTTTGTCGGATCGATAAGTATTTCGCTCCATATTTCCATATTCATGTATTGCACTACAATTGTTTGTATTATGGTAGCTTCATCTTGTACTTGTACCATACTTATGATATGCTTGTTTCTTCATCATATACCATGCGTGGCCGACCCTTCGTGGTCGTTGGACTTTGAGTTACTTCCATGTTACTACTTGTCATTGCTTCAGACTTGTTAGTTACATGCTACCCTTTTAACACATGTATATCACCTGACATCTAGTGTATTATCACCTGACCACCTGACATGCCACTATCTGGCAAGACCATCTTGTTATGACATGACTTACCCAGACTTATTATCAATCCATTGTTATGCATGTTACTTGATATACATCACCATTTATCATGCTATCTCTTGACACCAAGCATGATACACCGATTCTTATAATTATCACGATAAAGGGAATGTAGTACCTGATTACTGTTATGTACTGATCACTATTATGTATCCCTGTTATGATATTGCTCATTCCCGAAATCTGATAATTATGTTCATAAGCTATAAAAAGGACAACTTGTATGGGTATGGGAGGAAGTGATGGATGCCGGAATGATATCTTGCTTATAGTGATGGGATATAAAAGTATATATATATATATGTATATATATACTGGCGGTAAGTGTTATGATATTACTGAATAGGGGGACTTTGGGCCTCCAAAGCCGGTTCCAGGTGTATGGAAACCACTATAAGAAGTTCTATCAGTTCTCCATCTACTTCCGTTAACAACCCTCGACTTGCTTATATATGGATGTATGTGGGTTGGCCGTACACCAGGTCACATACCGAGATATATGGGTCAGACGAGTAATAATAATAATAGGTGTTTCCTGTGACCCCAGTTATGATTACTGTTATGATTCCTGTTTTGATACCTGTTATGCACTCTTGTCACATCTGTTATGTATTCTTGTTATGACTACTTTGCAACTCTGATTCTATACGCTTAGATATTCGGTGGCATGAGATAACGGTATATAGATGAGGGTTTCCTTGTTTGGATTATTCCTTCGATGTACTAGTCTCATGGGACCGTAACCTAAGCGTATACAATCAATTTTGCTTGTGATCAGTTTTACTTCGGATTTCCTGTTTTACGATTGTTACGTTATACCCGTTCTTATATATACTTCATTTGTGTTCTAACCCTCCTGTCTTCTGTACTTGACTCTTGTACTCACCCTTGGCTCGCCACCTGGCTTTTGCATCCTACTCGCCTGGGGAGTTTCACTGACTCCCCTGGATTCTCATGTCCAGGTCCTGGAGCCCGGAGCGTGAGGATCTCCCCCTTTGCTGCTCAGAGTAGCGCAGCGGTGGCGTGGATCCCCAGCCGACCTTTCAGAGCTCCATCCTTCCAGACCCCCTGTATGCCTCTCGAGTTTTCCCTTAGCAAACTCGTGAGTGCCCTTTTTCTATTCATACTTGTACATTCCTTGTATACATGTATGTGGACACCCTTTTACACTGTTCATATATGTATATCTTTTGTATTCTCGCATTTGCGCATACTAGTGATATGATATTCATGTAATATTGTGATCACTTCTGATGATAACTGTGTAATTGTACTATATGTGTTAGAATGTATAATGCACCATATGATTCCGTACTCTGATTCTTGTCTGTACTGATGCTTAGCGTATATACGTGGGGGCACTTTCTGACCTGCGTATATACGTCGCAGTGACGTCCTCGTATCAGCGGGATCGGGGCGTTACATACATGCTTATATGACTTATACAAACTTAGTTTGACATACCTATTCATGTAGTTTTATGTTTTGGTATTTTTAACAAAACATTATTTTGGAATTAAAGACAAAAACTATGATATATATATGTTTCATGTATATTAGACTTATGTCCATATGCAACATGCTTTAATGTGTTTAAATATCATGTTTTTGTATTTCAATGAGTTTTAGGAAAAATCAGATTTCTTATTGAAAAATCCAAGTTTGATAAAATACAGTTTTTGTTTTTTTGGGTAAAAATGATAAGACACAAAATAGTTCAAATTGCTTGATATTTGAGTTGAAATTTTTATCACATGTTTATATATCAATGCAAAATGTTAAAACTATTTTTGCAGTTTTTTAGAAGTTTTTATGTAATTTTTAGAATATTAAAAACTTGTTTTTCTGACCCAGACAGTGGCTGACAGGCCAGGTCGGTCGATCGCACGGTCGACCGCACCAAAGGCCGGTCGACCGGGCGGTCGACCGACGTGCACAGCCTTGTGCACGTCTGGCAGACACAGTGGGCCGGTCGACCGGACCAGAGAGCTTTGCTCTCTGTATCTGGGCGGTCGACCGGGCGGTCAACCGGGATGCCCCAACGGTCATATTTATGACCGTTGGCGGTTGACCGGCCAGTCGACCACCAGCCTGTCAGGCTGACAGATCAGCCTAACGGCTAGTTTCTTTGGGAGCCTATTTATACCCCATTTCTTGGGGGTTTTGAAAAAGATTTCTAGAGCTAAAATTTTTCTTCTTTCTTGGTGTTTAAAACAAGTTTTCAAAAGGTTTTAGAGCTTCAAAAGATCAATCTTTATTTTGTTTTAGAGTTTTTGGAAAAATCAAAGAAAATAGAAAAATTGGGAGATTTACTTTGTTCTTCATTTCTATCTTTTACCAAGAGTTTTCCTAAGTATTTTTCTTTGAGTTTTTGTTTTCCAAATTCTAATTTTTCCACACTTGAGCTATATCTCCTATCCTATCTATTTAGGATCTTTTGTTTGTGGGAAAAGAGATTGTGTTTGTGGTCTTTTGTGATCACTAGTTGTAAACCCTTTCATTGTTGGGTTGCTCCCTCTTTTTGGTAGAGGTTGAGATTGTTGTTTGCTCCCTCTAGTGAGAGGTGGAGTTTGGTTTTTGTATCCCTCTTCGGTAGAGATGATTTGTGGTTGTTTGGCTACAGGCCTTATCCCTCTTCGGTAGAGGTGGATTGTGGTTGTATTGCCTCGATGGCATTGTAAGGTTGAGAGAGGAGTTCGGTACTCCTTAGTGGATTAGAAATCCTTCTCGGTGATGGTGGGAACGTAGATCTAGGGGCTCGAACCTCGAAACACATCTTTGTCTTTGCATTTGATCCATTGACTCTCAACTCTCTCTCTTTATTTGTGTTGTGCATCATTCATAGCATCATATATTATTTGCTTGTGTTGTGCCTTGCATTGTTTCATATTGATTATCCATTATATGCTTGGTTGTGTTTGTGTGCCTTACTTGTACTTAACCACGAGAGCTTCATATAGCACCTCAATCCTTATCTAGGGGAATCAAGAGGAGTTAGTTCAGAGCCCTTCACGAGGAATTCGGCAACACTCGTTGGTTGTATTAAGTGTTTCTGCATATTTGTTTTAGTTTCCACATTCTTCCGCATTTAGTTTCTAGATTAGCATTATCACCTATTCACCCCCCCTCTAGGTGATTTCAGGACCAAACCCCAGGATCGGCCAGCCATACATCTATTTGATGGCATGGTTTGCTCTTCACTGCCCTGCTATTATTCAAGCTGGTGAAGAGCCTCCAGAGGATGTTCGAATGGCGCTTCTTTGCCGATTTAAGGGATCTTCATAGTTACAGACTTATGTGGCCGCGGTCTGCAAGCTGCTGTATTAGTACGACGTCTATCATCTCTTACAGTGCTTCCCCTACATTCGCGATGCGGGCTATGGCGAAGATTCAAGGATGTAGGAGATGGAAAGACGTCGCTGAGCCGGGGGATCTTTAAATGGCTGGTTAGCATCTGGCCATCTCATCTGGTGTACAGGAGTGGGGATACCTGCTATTTGGAGCCTTATGTCCCGAGTTGATTTGCTCATCAGTTCGGGAATGACCAACTTTATGTTGGTAATCCAAACACTAGCCTGGCCTTTATGGGGAGCGTAATTGATGGTGCTCGTGCCTGGCAGTTCTTCATCGCTGGCTGTACTGAGGCACGGCTGTGCATGCCGTTGAGGACCCCAAACCTTCTGACGACTTTGGGATTTTGTCATTGGTATAGGACTTCAAACTCTACGCCTACCAGACTTTCTATTAATTCTTTTAGCATGAAGTTGATCTCTCAGCGGCTGAAGCGGAAAGTCACTGAGAAGGGTGAGGACAAAAGGGTCCGGGTGCCAGGCCTTCCTGAGTTCGTCGCTACTGCTGATAATGAGGCTTCTGATGCGGAAAGTCCCTACTTTGAAGGAGGCACAGGTGCTGAGTTTCCACCAGATGCTCCTGGTGGGATAGGCACAGCTCCTATGGAAGACGTGGAGGTGAAAGAGGTGGAGAAAGAAGATCCCGACGTCCACTTTAAGCGAAAGCGGCAAAGTGGATCTCGCAGGAAGAGGGTGGTCAAGAGGCCTCATCGCTGCACTCCCACCGTTATTACAGAGGGTGAATCAGTTGCAGTGCCTCATCCTCCTGTCCCTTTAATTATAAAACTATCGGCGCAAAAGCAGACGACTGATAAAGCTATTCCCAGCCTGGGTAAGACCAGTTCCATTCATTTTTTTTGACATGTTCTTATATATCTTGTACAGCTCATTTGTTTATCCCATGTTTCAAGAACCGAGGCTGCAAGAGAACCAGGAGCTGAGGCTGTAGGAGGACAGAGGGATTATTATGATCGTCTGTTTACCGATAAGGAAGGTGACGAGGCTAGCTACTTCGTCATCTCAGAAGATTCTGGAGGTGACGCGGCTGACGTCGGTCCTTCGGGTGCTAGGACCTCGAAAGGGAGTCTAATGGCCTCAAGCTCTATAGGATGGACCACAGAGGCTTCGGCGAGCGAAGATGAGCTGGACGTCCCTCCTTCATTTGTCTAAATCTTTTCTATGAAGCCCGACATGATTAGCACTGCCGTCGAGAAAGTCCAGAGAGAGACTGCGGCTGGGCAATTGAGGCGGTATTGTTGGCCCAAAGGCCTATCACCCTAGTTTTGATGATGATCAACTCATGAAGTTATATTTACTAATGATCTTGTGTTTAATTAGTGACAGATCATTATCAACATCTTTGTAGGTGCATAGCTCAACAAAGGATAAAATGTCAAGATTTAGAGCTAGCACGGTGTGATCCAAGGAGTTTTGGATCAAGTTTGGACCAAGTCAAGAAGATGAGAAGCCTTCAAGTGAAGACTTCAAGAAGATGAAGACTTGTGTCTAGGTATAAGATTTAGTTTTTATTTGTTTTAGTTAAAAATGTAAAGGATAGATAGTTGGTGGATTGCTCAAGTAGATATCACACACACACTCTTGAATTTGTTGTCTTTTCATAAAAGAATTTTCAGATTTAGAAAAGACTTTCATTTTGGAAAAACATAGTTTTTGGTTCTTGGTATTCAAAGTTATATATTTCAACCAAAACCTTATTTAGAGCTTTATGACAAAAACATAGATATTTCATTATGATTGTGTGGTGGATCATATCCATACACACTATGCCTTAAAAGTATATCTTTTTTTTGTATTTGATGAAGATTTGGAAAAATATGTTTTGGAAAATATTGTTTTAGAAAAATACAGTTTTTTATCATGGGCCAAATATTTCCAAGTTACAAAAATAGTCCAATCTTTTATAACATGCCTTGATTTTGTGCAAGCATGTTTGTATATCAAAGTATATTGGTAAACTATTTTTGTAGATTTTTATGTATTTTATGGGATTTTATATGAGCCAAAAGACAAACTTTTTATCCAAGAAAAACTGTTTCAGGCTTCAGCCAAGTCGACTAGTCGACTTAACTAGTCGACTATACCAGTAGTCGGTCGACCGGGTCGGTCGACCGACGTGCACAAACGTGCACGCCTGTGTGTACTGGTGAACGGTCGACTGTGCCGGTCGACCGCTCCAGAGAGCAGTGCTCTCTGGAAAGTTCGGTCGACCGTACCGGTCAACCCTGGCTCCAACGGTCAGAAATCCGACCGTTGGCGGTCGACCGGGCCGGTTGACCGGCAGTACTGACAGATCCCAACGGCTAGTTTTCTGGCAGCCTATAAATTGGGGGTCTTGTCATTGTTTTGCTACAAGATTTTGGAGTCTCTTAGAACCAGTTTTTCCCAGACTTTTAAAAGGGTTTTCTCCACAAAATAGAGTGCAAATATTTCCTATCTAAAGGGAAGATTTTATCAAGAGTGTAAAAGTGATTCTTTGAGTTTTCCTCCACTTTTCACATCCTTGTTTTCCTCACACCACACTTGAGCATCCATTGATTATTCATCCTATAGGTGTGTTGTAGTGAGAGTGCTTTAGGTGATCAAAGTGTTGTGATCACCAAAGATCTTTTCTTTGTTCCTTGAGGAGACGGGCAAGTGTGCTCGTCGTTGTTTTGAGTTCGGGTGCGAACTCGGTTGTTTGAGGTGCGGCCTCGGCGAGCCGGTGGGCTTGCGGTGTGTACGAGACTAGAGAGTCCGAGGGCTTGTAGGTGTTGCGGCACCGAGGAGAGATCCATTGGGATCTTGCATAGTGGAAATCCTTCGTGTGTCGAAGGCGGGGATGTAGAGCAAGTGTTCTCGAACCTCGAAACATACCCTTGTGTTTGCGATTGCTATTCTCTCTCTCTCTCTCTCTCTCTCTCTTTGTCTCTTGTTATATCTTGCATGTTATTTATTGTGTTCATCTTTATATGCATGATATATTCCTTGTGCTCATATTGATATACTTGCGTTGGATTGTTGCTAACACTTGTATTCAACCAAGAGAGCCAACGCGGCACCTCAACCCATTCAAGGGGAATCTAGAGGAGTTTGTCCAGAGCCCTTCACGGGGAATTCGGCAACACTCTTGTGTTATACATAGTGTTTAGTGTAAAAGTTTTATTTAGGTCATAATTGTTTTTAGCTTCCGCATCATTTGCATTATTTGCATCATTTAGCATTACGTGACCATTAGATTAGCCATCACCTATTCACCCCCCCCTCTAGGTAATTTACAATTGTATCAGAGCTTGGTACTCTGATTTTGGTCTAACAACCTAGAGTAAAAGATCCTCTTTTTTAGGCTAATCACAATATTTGTACACACACCATGGACTTCATGTCACCACCCATGTTTGACATTGTTAACATCCATATATGGAAGGTGAAGATGTCCTTGTACCTCAAAGCCTTAGGTTTCCATGTATATCTTGCCACCACTAATAATGCATATTCTTTAGATGGTAAGAATTTTGAGGCTAATGCAAAAGCCCTTTATGCTATCTAGTCTACCCTAGATGATGTTTATTTATCTAGAGTTGCTAATATTGATTCGACTTTTGTAGTATGGAACACCCTCACCTCCCTTGGCGAAAAGGATCTATACTATGCGGGGAGCGATTCAGACGTTGGAAGCGACATCTCCAACGTATGTTATATGGTCCAAGGGGATAACCCCCTTGAGGTAAACTCCGAATCCGATGATGAGGACATGTCATATGATGAGCTCACTTCATTTTGTCAAACTATTCTTGAAAAATATGACATGCTTAAGAAAGAAAATAAAAATATGAAAAGAATATTGCTTGCATGCATGTAGAACAAGACTCTTTTAAATCTAACATTGCATGTTTAGAAAAAGATAACAAAAATTTGAAAAAGGGTTTTGATTGCATGCTTAAAGAAAATGATTCTTTCAAATCTAAGATTGCATGCTTAGAAAAAGAAAATAAAGATTTGAAAAATGAAAATGTTTCCTTATTTCAAAATTGAATGATTTGTGTGAAGGAAACAATACTTTGAAAAATAAAATTGATTTGGTGGAAAAACAAAGAGAAAGTGTTTTGCAAGAAAATAACTCTTTGAAAAGAAAATTTGTTGAAAAAGAAAAGGAATCTGTTTCTAAAAGAAATAAGAAAAATGATTCATTATCTCATCATGCTTTACATGCCACCACTAATGAGATAAAAGCTTTGAAAAATAAAATGGATGGTTTGAGTTCAACTTTGAACTCTTGTGCTTTTAATAATTCTAGGTTGGAGTCAATGTTTTCAAAGAAACAAACTCCACACATTTATGCACATCATAACCATGCATTTGCTTATGTTGCACAACATGATCACACTCCTACACATAAGCATACTAAGGTGTACATATGTACACATTGTGGCCGCAAAGGCCATTTAGCAAAATATTGTTATGATAGATTAGATCATTTTAATTTTGCTAAGAATAAAATATTTTGGGTTCCTTACAACAAAGCTAACCCCCGTGGACCCTACAAGAAAATATGGATACAAAAACCCCTATCATTTGCTTGTGATGTAAGTGAGGGCTCTCACAAGACGTGAGAGGATTGGTGCCTTGGTAGTGGATGCAATAGACTTGATGGACATACTTTTGGATACATCGCTATCAAGGAGCTTTGGTGGATAGACCATCATATTTGGAGCTTTGGAGTTGGTAACAATTTCTAAACTCCTACTTTTTATGTACAAGCCTTTTACATATATCATATTCATAGCATGTTCATGTTTTGTATTTTTATGTGCTTCATGTGGTAATAACATGCTTAGATGTAGTTTTTATCAAAACTTGTATTATACATATACGAATAGTGAATTACAATTGATTCATATATGATTGAACTTCATGCTCACTTGTACCCACTATATGCATATGTATAGACTAGTTTTGATGATTCTCCTTTATACATGTTTTACCTACTTTATGCTTTACTTCATGTATATGTATTTTTAATTCAAATCTAATAAATATACATGTATACCCGTGAGTCTCTTGCCTTCATGCAAACATCATTAATAGACTCTTTTAGATTTGGGATATGTATGTGTATCGTTAGGATTGGATTAATCATACATATACCATGAAGATTAGTATTTTGATTAAAAAATGATTTTTCGTGTTTTTGTTAAAAATGTGACTTATGAGCTTCATTGACTATTTTCATAAAAATGCTATTTACATGATCATTTAACACTCACATTTTTATTAAAAACATTTTGAGCCTTATAGACCATGAGTGCTTAAATTTTTATATATCTAGTTATGTTTATGAAAAACATAAGATTTGATATATTTGAAGGATTTTTTAACTAGTTTTTCAAAAACAATTTATACTAATTATTTGTTCTTCAAATAATTTTTGAGATTGACACATGATTCTATTTTTCTAAAAGATTTGATGCTTCATAATTTGAATATTAGTTTATATGTTAGTTTTTGTCAACACTAGGATTTATACTTGTACATGTCGTGGGCCACAAATAAATCTATTTATATTTGTGCTTGAACGCTTATTTGAACCCATGAAATGTGCTTGTATTGCTTGGTTTTGATGATTCATACATTTTTAAACTTATATTCTCACTTTTTGGATTTGATTTATGATCATGTGTTTTTCATTTCATGTATATGTGTATTTTGCCAAACTTTAAGATATACATGTATACCTCTTGAGTCATTTGCCTTTAATGCAAATCTATTTATATGGACTCAATTGTGTTTAAGAGATATGTATGTATACTTATTGTGTTGTCAAAACATACATATATCTTGAAATATATATTTTTTAATAAAAAAAAATTTTTGTGATGATTTTCATATTTTCTCATTTAAAGAAATATTGAGCTTTAATGACATTTTCATGATACCATGTTCCACATAACACTAGTGCACTCACCTCTTTTGAAAATTTTATGGACTTCATGGATATTAGAGTGTTCTTAGTGCCATGTGATTTACTTGTGTTTCATGAAAAATATTTTTCTAGTGCAAATTCTTCATTTGGTAGAGTTTTTCAAACTAAACTTATTTTCAAATCTATTTTTAAAAACCCCTACCATCTATGGGAGGATGGATGGGCGATTATGCCTTGTATGCTTCATTGAAAATCTTTTACCTTGTGCATATGAAGGGTGGTAGGTTATGAGATATACACTTGATTTTATAGTTATGTCAATTGGTATCATTGAATCGTTTCAATTGGTATCAATATGAACTTATTTTGTATATACTCATATTTTGTTTCTTATATATATGTATGTTTCAATTTCACTTGGTATACTCATTTCTCATACATATATATGATTTCCATGTGCTTAACTCACAATTGGCTTACATTTTTAAAAGCACAAAGTTTATGATGAAAAATAAAAAAAATTTTTTCATATGTTTACTATTGATATCAAATAAAAAAAATATATGTTGATTTGATATCTCAAAATGTGTTTTATTAAGTAAGTTCAAAATCTTAAAGAAAAATTCAAAATGTTTGATTCGTATTTCCTATATGCAAGGAGAGCTTAACATCTCTCTTACATATGGATTCATGTTGAGTATATTATAAATTGAGGAGCTTGACAACTCTTCTTTATATGATATACGTGTGTAGGGGGAGCTTCACATCTCCTCTTATGCATTACATAATATGTGTTATGTGAGTTAGGGCTTGTCATCCCTTCTTCATGTAATGCATATGTGTAGGGAAGCTAACTTAGCGTCTTCCTCTTCGTGAATGTATATCGCATATAAATCTTTATTGATTGATTTGTATTACCCCTTCTTGATCTTTTTGTTTTTGACAAAAAGGGGGAGAGAAAAATTTGTTTGATTTGATTTTACTTTGAACCCTTTGTTGATGATTGACAAAAAGGGGGAGAAGTATTTGAGTATATATGCATGTTTTCATTGCTTAAGGGGGAGTAGTATTTGTCTTCCTTGTTATTTATGCATATATGTTTTTGTTTTGCAAATAGGAGAAAAAGATTTATTTTGTTTCATCTCCATCATTTGCATACATATTTATGAGCTTCATTGTCATATATTATTATTTATGTCTATGCATGAGTTAAGGGGGAGCTTCCTTGAAGCTTTACTTTAATCCATGCATATATAACCTCATGAGTTTTGTCATCATCAAAAAGGGGGAGATTGTTGGCCCAAAGGCCTATCACCCTAGTTTTGATGATGATCAACTCATGAAGTTATATTTACTAATGATCTTGTGTTTAATTAGTGACAGATTCATTATCAAGATCTTAGTAGGTGCATAGCTCAACAAAGGATAAAATGTCAAGATTTGGAGCTAGCACGGTGTGATCCAAGGAGTTTTGGATCAAGTTTGGACCAAGTCAAGAAGATGAGAAGCCTTCAAGTGAAGACTTCAAGAAGATGAAGACTTGTGTCTAGGTATAAGATTTAGTTTTTATTTGTTTTAGTTAAAAATGTAAAGGATAGATAGTTGGTGGATTGCTCAAGTAGATATCACACACACACTCTTGAATTTGTTGTCTTTTCATAAAAGAATTTTCAGATTTAGAAAAGACTTTCATTTTGGAAAAACATAGTTTTTGGTTCTTGGTATTCAAAGTTATATATTTCAACCAAAACCTTATTTAGAGCTTTATGACAAAAACATAGATATTTCATTATGATTGTGTGGTGGATCATATCCATACACACTATGCCTTAAAAGTATATCTTGTTTTTGTATTTGATGAAGATTTGGAAAAATATATTTTGGAAAATATTGTTTTAGAAAAATACAATTTTTTATCATGGGCCAAATATTTCCAAGTTACAAAAATAGTCCAATCTTTTATAACATGCCTTGATTTTGTGCAAGCATGTTTGTATATCAAAGTATATTGGTAAAACTATTTTTGTAGATTTTTATGTATTTTATGGGATTTTATATGAGCCAAAAGACAAACTTTTTATCCCAGAAAAACTGTTTCAGGCTTCAGCCAAGTCGACTAGTCGACTTAACTAGTCGACTATACCTGAAGTCGGTCGACCGGGTCGGTCGACCGACGTGCACAAACGTGCACGCCTGTGTGTACTGGTGAACGGTCGACCGTGCCGGTCGACCGCTCCAGAGAGCAGTGCTCTCTGGAAAGTTCGGTCGACCGTACCGGTCGACCGTGGCTCCAACGGTCAGAAATCTGACCGTTGGCGGTCGACCGGGCCGGTCGACCGGCAGTACTGACAGATCCCAACGGCTAGTTTTCTGGCAGCCTATAAATTGGGGGTCTTGTCATTGTTTTGCTACAAGATTTTGGAGTCTCTTAGAGCCAGTTTTTCCCAGACTTTTAAAAGGGTTTTCTCCACAAAATAGAGTGCAAATATTTCCTATCTAAAGGGAAGATTTTATCAAGAGTGTAAAAGTGATTCTTTGAGTTTTCCTCCACTTTTCACATCCTTGTTTTCCTCACACCACACTTGAGCATCCATTGATTACTCATCCTATAGGTGTGTTGTAGTGAGAGTGCTTTAGGTGATCAAAGTGTTGTGATCACCAAAGATCTTTTCTTTGTTCCTTGAGGAGACGGGCAAGTGTGCTCGTCGTTGTTTTGAGTTCGGGTGCGGACTCGGTTGTTTGAGGTGCGGCCTCGGCGAGCCGGTGCGCTTGCGGTGTGTACGGGACTAGAGAGTCCGAGGGCTTGTAGGTGTTGCGGCACCGAGGAGAGATCCATTGGGATCTTGCATAGTGGAAATCCTTCGTGTGTCGAAGGCGGGGATGTAGAGCAAGTGTGCTCGAACCTCGAAACATACCCTTGTGTTTGCGATTGCTATTCTCTCTCTCTCTCTCTCTCTCTCTCTTTGTCTCTTGTTATATCTTGCATGTTATTTATTGTGTTCATCTTTATATGCATGATATATTCCTTGTGCTCATATTGATATACTTGCATTGGATTGTTGCTAACACTTGTATTCAACCATGAGAGCCAACGCGGCACCTCAACCCATTCAAGGGGAATCTAGAGGAGTTTGTCCAGAGCCCTTCACGGGGAATTCGGCAACACTCTTGTGTTATACATAGTGTTTAGTGTAAAAGTTTTATTTAGGTCATAATTGTTTTTAGCTTCCGCATCATTTGCATTATTTGCATCATTTAGCATTAAGTGACCATTAGATTAGCCATCACCTATTCACCCCCCCTCTAGGTGATTTACAATTGGTATCAGAGCTTGGTACTCTGATTTTGGTCTAACAACCTAGAGTAAAAGATCCTCTTTTTTAGGCTAATCACAATATTTGTACACACACCATGGACTTCATGTCACCACCCATGTTTGACATTGTTAACATCCATATATTGAAGGTGAAGATGTCCTTGTACCTCAAAGCCTTAGGTTTCCATGTATATCTTGCCACTACTAATAATGCATATTCTTTAGATGGTAAGAATTTTGAGGCTAATGCAAAAGCCCTTCATGCTATCTAGTCTACCCTAGATGATGTTTATTTATCTAGAGTTGCTAATATTGATTCGGCTTTTGTAGTATGGAACACCCTCACCTCCCTTGGCGAAAAGGATCTATACTATGCGGGGGGCGATTCGGACGTTGGAAGCGACATCTCCAACGTATGCTATATGGTTCAAGGGGATAACCCCCTTGAGGTAAACTCCAAATCCGATGATGAGGACATGTCATATGATGAGCTCACTTCATTTTGTCAAACTATTCTTGAAAAATATGACATGCTTAAGAAAGAAAATAAAAATATGAAAAAGAATATTGCTTGCATGCATGTAGAACAAGACTCTTTTAAATCTAACATTGCATGTTTAGAAAAAGATAACAAAAATTTGAAAAAGGGTTTTGATTGCATGCTTAAAGAAAATGATTCTTTCAAATCTAAGATTGCATGCTTAGAAAAAGAAAATAAAGATTTGAAAAATGAAAATGTTTCCTTATTTTCAAAATTGAATGATTTGTGTGAAGGAAACAATACTTTGAAAAATAAAATTGATTTGGTGGAAAAACAAAGAGAAAGTGTTTTGCAAGAAAATAACTCTTTGAAAAGAAAATTTGTTGAAAAAGAAAAGGAATCTGTTTCTAAAAGAAATAAGAAAAATGATTCATTATCTCATCATGCTTTACATGCCACCACTAATGAGATAAAAGCTTTGAAAAATAAAATGGATGGTTTGAGTTCAACTTTGAACTCTTGTGCTTTTAATAATTCTAGGTTGGAGTCAATGTTTTCAAAGAAACAAACTCCACACATTCATGCACATCATAACCATGCATTTGCTTATGTTGCACAACATGATCACACTCCTACACATAAGCATACTAAGGTGTACATATGTACACATTGTGGCCGCAAAGGCCATTTAGCAAAATATTGTTATGATAGATTAGATCATTTTAATTTTGCTAAGAATAAAAGATTTTGGGTTCCTTACAACAAAGCTAACCTCCGTGGACCCTACAAGAAAATATGGGTACCAAAACCCCCACCATTTGCTTGTGATGTAGGTGAGGGCTCTCACAAGACGTGAGAGGATTGGTGCCTTGGTAGTGGATGCAATAGACTTGATGGACATACTTTTGGATACATCGCTATCAAGGAGCTTTGGTGGATAGACCACCATATTTGGAGCTTTGGAGTTGGTAACAATTTCTAAACTCCTACTTTTTATGTACATGCCTTTTACATATATCATATTCATAGCATGTTCATGTTTTGTATTTTTATGTGCTTCATGTGGTAATAACATGCTTAGATGTAGTTTTTATCAAAACTTGTATTATACATATACAAATAGTGAATTACAATTGATTCATATATGATTGAACTTCATGCTCACTTGTACCCACTATATGCATATGTATAGACTAGTTTTGATGATTCTCCTTTATACATGTTTTACCTACTTTATGCTTTACTTCATGTATATGTATTTTTAATTCAAATCTAATAAAAATACATGTATACCCGTGAGTCTCTTGCCTTCATGCAAACATCATTAATAGACTCTTTTAGATTTGGGATATGTATGTGTATCGTTAGGATTGGATTAATCATACATATACCATGAAAATTAGTATTTTGATTAAAAAATGATTTTTCGTGTTTTTGTTAAAAATGTGACTTATGAGCTTCTTTGACTATTTTCATAAAAATGCTATTTACATGATCATTTAACACTCACATTTTTATTAAAAACATTTTGAGCCTTATAGACCTTGAGTGCTTAAATTTTTATGTAGCTAGTTATGTTTATGAAAAACATAAGATTTGATATATTTGAAGGATTTTTTAACTAGTTTTTCAAAAACAATTTATACTAATTATTTGTTCTTCAAATAATTTTTGAGATTGACACATGGTTCTATTTTTCTAAAAGATTTGATGCTTCATGATTTGAATATTAGTTTATATGTTAGTTTTGTCAACACTAGGATTTATACTTGTACATGTCGTGGGCCACAAATAAATCTATTTATATTTGTGCTTGAACGCTTATTTGAACCCATGAAATGTGCTTGTATTGCTTGGTTTTGATGATACATACATTTTTAAACTTATATTCTCACTTTTTGGATTTGATTTATGATCATGTGTTTTTCATTTCCTGTATATGTGTATTTTTCCAAACTTTAAGATATACATGTATACCTCTTGAGTCATTTGCCTTTAATGCAAATCTATTTATATGGACTCAATTGTGTTTAAGAGATATGTATGTATACTTATTGTGCTGTCAAAACATACATATATCTTGAAATATATATTTTTTAATAAAAAAAATTTTGTGATGATTTTCATGTTTTCTCATTTAAAGAAATATTGAGCTTTATTGACATTTTCATGATACCATGTTCCACATAACACTAGTGCACTCACCTCTTTTGAAAATTTTATAGACTTTATGGATATTAGAGTGTTCTTAGTGCCATGTGATTTACTTGTGTTTCATGAAAAACATTTTTCTAGTGCAAATTCTTTATTTGGTAGAGTTTTTCAAACTAAACTTATTTTCAAATCTATTTTTAAAAACACCTACCATCTATGGGAGGATGGATGGGCGATTATGCCTTGTATACTTCATTGAAAATCTTTTACCTTGTGCATATGAAGGGTGGTAGGTTATGAGATATACACTTGATTTTATAGTTATGTCAATTGGTATCATTGAATCGTTTCAATTGGTATCAATATGAACTTATTTTGTATATACTCATATTTTGTTTCTTATATATATGTATGTTTCAATTTCACTTGGTATACTCATTTCTCATACATATATATGATTTCCATGTGCTTAACTCACAATTGGCTCACATTTTTAAAAGCACAAAGTTTATGATGAAAAATAAAAAAAAAAAATTCATATGTTTACTATTGATATCAAAGTAAAAAAAATATAAGTTGATTTGATATCTCAAAATGTGTTTTATTAAGTAAGTTCAAAATCTTAAAGAAAAATTCAAAATGTTTGATTCGTATTTCCTATATGCAAGGAGAGCTTAACATCTCTCTTACATATGGATTCATGTTGAGTATATTATAAATTGAGGAGCTTGACAACTCTTCTTTATATGATATACGTGTGTAGGGGGAGCTTCACATCTCCTCTTATGCATTATATAATATGTGTTATGTGAGTTAGGACTTGTCATCCCTTCTTCATGTAATGCATATGTGTAGGGAAGCTAACTTAGCGTCTTCCTCTTCGTGAATGTATATCGCATATAAATCTTTATTGATTGATTTGTATTACCACTTCTTGATCTTTTTGTTTTTGACAAAAAGGGGGAGAGAAAAATTTGTTTGATTTGATTTTACTTTTAAACCTTTGTTGATGATTGACAAAAAGGGGGAGAAGTATTTGAGTATATATGCATGTTTTCATTGCTTAAGGGGGAGTAGTATTTTTCTTCCTTGTTATTTATGCATATATGTTTTTGTTTTGCAAATAGGAGAAAAAGATTTATTTTGTTTCATCTCCATCATTTGCATACATATTTATGAGCTTCATTGTCATATATTATTATTTATGTCTATGCATGAGTTAAGGGGGAGCTTCCTTGAAGCTTTACTTTAATCCATGCATATATAACCTCATGAGTTTTGTTATCATCAAAAAGGGGGAGATTGTTGGCCCAAAGGCCTATCACCCTAGTTTTGATGATGATCAACTCATGAAGTTATATTTACTAATGATCTTGTGTTTAATTAGTGACAGATTCATTATCAAGATCTTAGTAGGTGCATAGCTCAACAAAGGAAAAAATATCAAGATTTGGAGCTAACACGGTGTGATCCAAGGAGTTTTGGATCAAGTTTGGACCAAGTCAAGAAGATGAGAAGCCTTCAAGTGAAGACTTCAAGAAGATGAAGACTTGTGTCTAGGTATAAGATTTAGTTTTTATTTGTTTTAGTTAAAAATGTAAAGGATAGATAGTTGGTGGATTGCTCAAGTAGATATCACACACACACTCTTGAATTTGTTGTCTTTTCATAAAAGAATTTTCAGATTTAGAAAAGACTTTCATTTTGGAAAAACATAGTTTTTGGTTCTTGGTATTCAAAGTTATATATTTCAACAAAAACCTTATTTAGAGCTTTATGACAAAAACATAGATATTTCATTATGATTGTGTGGTGGATCATATCCATACACACTATGCCTTAAAAGTATATCTTGTTTTTGTATTTGATGAAGATTTGGAAAAATATGTTTTGGAAAATATTGTTTTAGAAAAATACAGTTTTTTATCATGGGCCAAATATTTCCAAGTTACAAAAATAGTCCAATCTTTTATAACATGCCTTGATTTTATGCAAGCATGTTTGTATATCAAAGTATATTGGTAAAACTATTTTTGTAGATTTTTATATATTTTATGGGATTTTATATGAGCCAAAAAGACAAACTTTTTATCCCAGAAAAACTGTTTCAGGCTTCAGCTAAGTCGACTAGTCGACTTAACTAGTCGACTATACCTGAAGTCGGTTGACTGGGTCGGTCGACCGACGTGCACAAACGTGCACGCCTGTGTGTACTGGTGAACGGTCGACCGTGCCGGTCGACCGCTCCAGAGAGCAGTGCTCTCTGGAAAGTTCGGTCGACCGCACCGGTCGACCGTGGCTCCAACGGTCAGAAATCCGACCGTTGGCGGTCGACCGGCAGTACTGACAGATCCCAACGGCTAGTTTTCTGGCAGCCTATAAATTGGGGTCTTGTCTTTGTTTTGCTACAAGATTTTGGAGTCTCTTAAAGCCAGTTTTTCCCAAACTTTTAAAAGGGTTTTCTCCACAAAATAGAGTGCAAATATTTCCTATCTAAAGGGAAGATTTTATCAAGAGTGTAAAAGTGATTCTTTGAGTTTTCCTCCACTTTTCACATCCTTGTTTTCCTCACACCACACTTGAGCATCCATTGATTATTCATCCTATAGGTGTGTTGTAGTGAGAGTGCTTTAGGTGATCAAAGTGTTGTGATCACCAAAGATCTTTTCTTTGTTCCTTGAGGAGACGGGCAAGTGTGCTCGTCGTTGTTTTGAGTTCGGGTGCGGACTCGGTTGTTTGAGGTGCGGCCTCGGCGAGCCGGTGGGCTTGCGGTGTGTACGGGACTAGAGAGTCCGATGGCTTGTAGGTGTTGCGGCACCGAGGAGAGATCCATTGGGATTTTGCATAGTGGAAATCCTTCGTGTGTCGAAGGCGGGGATGTAGAGCAAGTGCGCTCGAACCTTGAAACATACCCTTGTGTTTGCGATTGCTATTCTCTCTCTCTCTCTCTCTCTCTCTCTCTCTCTCTTTGTCTTTTGTTATATCTTGCATGTTATTTATTGTGTTCATCTTTATATGCATGATATATTCCTTGTGCTCATATTGATATACTTGCGTTGGATTGTTGCTAACACTTGTATTCAACCAAGAGAGCCAACGCGGCACCTCAACCTATTCAAGGGGAATCTAGAGGAGTTTGTCCAGAGCCCTTCACGGGGAATTCGGCAACACTCTTGTGTTATACATAGTGTTTAGTGTAAAAGTTTTATTTAGGTCATAATTGTTTTTAGCTTCCGCATCATTTGCATTATTTGCATCATTTAGCATTATGTGACCATTAGATTAGCCATCACCTATTCACCCCCCCTCTAGGTGATTTACAGGTATCGCCTCTCGGTAATACTTTGATTTTTTGTAAGCAATTCTCTCCTGATATTCATTATGCCTTATTTCAACAAAGTTTTATCACAGGTGTTCCGCCTTTGGGCGCATCGACTTCAAGTGAGCCAGCTAATTTTCCTGAGGGAATCAGGGGTGAGGCAAGTACTTCAACCGCGACAGACAGTGCCGAGTTGGATGTTTTGTGTCATTACCTGCCCTCTTATCGACTTGAGCCTTTTGGTGGAGTTAAAGAGACTGAGGAGACGGTGATTACATAACCAATCTCGCTCCCAACTGCATCGGTAGGTGAGATGCCAGTGGTTTCTTTGACGCTGCCTATCCTGACAATCACTGGGCTGAAGGTAACTACCAGCCATACGTCTCCGAAACTGGTTGTTGAGCCAGTTCTTCCTGAAATAGTCACCGGCCCTATTTTCATCATGACTAGTGTACTAGTTTCAATGAGGACTCGTCCTAGATCACAAGTGATCTCTCGTCTTTCTCCAGCCAGTCCTTCTGTTATTTCCTCTACTGTTATGACAGTGAAGCTGGTGGAAGCTTTGTCTTCAGGTACTACTCGCTCATCGGGAGTAGTTAAAATCGAGAAGGAATTTGTGGCCGAGATGGTTGATAGCTTTTACAAAAGCCTGAAGCGATCTATTGCTCTGGTCTTGAAGGGCTCATGCACCTCATTTTCTGCTTTAAAGGTGGTCCTCTCTCAAAATATTGAAGGCGTTTGAGATTTTAGAGGGGATGACCAGGATGGCTGCATTGGAGCTTCTGGTGGAAAGGCTTGAGAGGAATGTGGGCGAGTGGCGTCACCTCAGTAATTTAGATTTAGACACCGCAGTTAATGAATAGCTTGAATGCCTTTCTACTCAAATGCGTGAAGCTCATCTTGCAGCACAGGAAGCAGGTAAGGCAATATCTTCAGATTTAAAATCCTTGGAGACAAGGAAAGTAGAAATTGGAGATGCCATACACTGAGGATAAGATTGAGAAGGCCAATGAGATGATCAAGAGAGCCAATCTTTTTCTGTCCAAGGCTGAACCGGTGCGTCTTGAGGAGATCACTCGGCTAGAGCAGTTCAAGGCCCAGAATGATGAAGTCCTGCAGCAGGAGGTAGCACAAAGGGCAACTTTAACTGAAATTGAGGCTCGTCTGTCCTAAACAGCGAACTTTAATGAAGCCGAGTTGAGATCGCAGGAATTCATCAGAGCTTCTAAGGAGAGGAAGAACAGGTGATTGAGGCTAGACCTGCACACAAAATACGAGATTAGAGAACTTTAAGAAAGGAATGTGCAAGTGCTCAATACTTCCGCTATAGCAAGTGGCTATGCGGGTCGTGATCCACAAGGAGGGTTTGCGATGGAAGCTTTTACGGTTCTTTTATTGAAATCGTTATCAAAACCAAACGAGAGTTCTTCTCGGTTTTTAAAGTTAAGAAAAAGAAAAATGAAAGTTATAGTTAAAGTTAGAAGAAAGTGAAGGATTGAAGAAGGTGAAAAATCAGAAAACAAGAAAAGCGACTATGTACAATGAAGTGGAGAAGAAAGAGTTGGAGGAGGTGGTGTTGATCTATACTAAAGAAAGAAAAGAAAAGAAAGGAAAGAAAAGGAAAGAGATACTTACCGAGGTTGAGTGATGACTTACCTGGAAACCGTTGCATGTTTTACCTTTACTTTAAAGGCGTTCAACGCATAGATCATAAGCTCGAGCTCAGTCCCCGTGCACATTATATCGTCACGCCTAGCGAGAACGAAGTGATGCGGATCTTGGAAGAGGAGAACGTCTTCATGGACTATCGCTGGCTCTCACGTAGCTTGGTTTTACTTGCTTTGGAATTCACTTGTACACTCAACACATACAACCAAGGTAAAGTAGAAGAGGAAGAGGAAAGCAAAACAAATGTAAAGTAAAGCAGAAATAGAAAACAAACAAAGCATTTACCTTTATTACTTGCTGAGACAATGAAAGAAAGGAGTAGGGTACATCGTCGGTGTCACTCTCAACATCAGCCCCTCTCTCTTACTTACATGAATCTTCTTCTACCCTAAGTTACATACAAATTACATACATAAAAAGAAAGACTAAAAACCTAAACTAAGGATTGAAAACTAAGCTAAATCCTATTATGCCTTGACGTCGTTTTTTCAGCGAAAGTACAGGCCTTTTATAGGCAAATACCCAACAACCAAGATCCCGGGGAGATCGGGGGAGCAAACGCTCCCCGTAACTCCCCAAGATTGCCGCGGAAACGCGGCAAAAGCCGCGTTTCCGCGGCAAGGGTGTGGCCAGGTGGCCACACCCTGTTGGTGGGTCTCCCCGGTTTCTCCCTCTGACTTTATCTGGAGTTGGTTTTGCAGTTTGGCTCCGAGATTTTGAAGAAATGGCCTTGGATTCTTGGCTTTAACCGATCGATCCTGAGAGGATTCTTCTCAACCGGTTTCAACCTCTTGATTTTGTCCTGATTTTGTGTGTGCGAATTAACTCTGATTTAATTCAGAATTCTGGTGGGCTTTTGGGCTCATTTCTCTTCATCTCCTTAAGGATTGGGCCTGCAAATAAATCAAACAATTAATTAGGACAATGCAGGCTTTTATTCTAAAATAAGTATGGAAATGTGACATTAAATATGCAACAATAGTGACCAATCACACCCCCATACCTATCTTTTGCTCGTCCTCGAGCAAAACAACTAAACTATACTAGAGATTATTAGACCACTTTCGCAGGTCGCGCGATTGCACTGAGCATGTGCAACAAGCCGTTAAACCTCTAGGTTCCCCCTAGAGGACGAGTTTTGTCTCGTGAGGGTTTTCAGCGGATTGCACCCACAAAATCCATAAAGAAAGGGAAATAAAGAGTTAGTATTTTCGAAAAGCATTTTGAAAGAGAAAAATATTTGAAATATGATTGTAAGATCTAAGCAATCTATAAGTTATAGGAAAACCGAATTTTTCATTCCTAAACTTAGTCTCTATTCAAAAATTTGTTATCAATCAAAGTAAGGAGTCAAATTGTACTTCTCATCTAGTCTCTTACTTTACCCTGAGTCGTATGCACCATCGTGACTGTGAAGTTTACTAAGGGTTCATTAACTCTAACTCTTATGCCTTATTTATTTTTTTTTTTTTTTGGTATTATTCCTTAGTTCTATTAGGCTTTCTAATTTGCCCATGTAACAAGCCTTTAATCGATGACTCCCAAACCAGACGGTCTTAGGGCACCAGGTGAGAAGACACCCCTAGGACTTAAGGACTCGAGCAAACAAGGCCACAAAACTAAGGATTTTATTATATGAATCCCTTTTAGGCGTGAATACTTATGCTTTATTAGGCACAAATACCCAGCTTAATCAGAGGATCTAATCATCTTTCGCGTAAATACTAAGGCTTGCTTAGGCCAAAGCACCTAGCTAATCAATAATTAGATTTATTCATTTTTTTTCTTTTTTTTTTTTCTTTCAAACTTATCTAATTATCTTTCGCATAAATACTAAGGCTTGCTTAGGCCAAAGCACCTAGCTAATCGATAATTAGACTTATTCATATATTTATATATATATATATATATATATATATATATATATATATATATTTTTATAAGGCATAAGAATCTTTGTTTTTGAACCCTAAGTGTGTAAGTGTATGAAGTGTGCATATTTCATCAAGGTAAAGATCAAGACTAAATTACTTTGACAAATTATCTTCCTAACCCTAAAAATCAAACAAATAATCTTATTTTGACCAAGTATAAGAAATCCTAATTTAGATTTTCCTATTCCTTAAAATTAACTTAATTTCTTACAAAAATAAGTCAAAATATTGTTTCTATTTTTCAAAAAGTTTTTAAAAGTAAAGAAAAATGTTAATTTTTTTTAAAATTTTTTTTTTTTTTTAAAGAAAAAGAAAAGTTATGTTAGACCCTCCCCCACACCTATCTCATGCATTGTCCTCAATGTATGAATTAATGCATAGATGCATGAAAAAGAAGAAAGGGAAGGAAAATGGTTACCTTAAGGTGGTGGTTCCGGTGGTGGTCTGATTGGTCCACGAAACGCGGCCCAATCAACTTTTCTTGGGTCTCGGAGGAACCCACCAAAAATATCTTTAATATAACCCACTAAAAAGATAACTCCATTAAGAAGTTTTATTAAAAATTTAACCCCATCTAATTTCCAAATTCCATAATTGATTTCGGAGTCAAATTTGTCAACCACCTCGTCCCAGAATGGAGTATGAAATGATAGAACAGTTGACTTGGATTCAGGAAGGACAGGAACTAATACCGACTCAGGAAGGTGACTTAAGTCAAGTAAAGGTTCAGGAGTCGAAATAGGTTCAGAAATTGGGTCCAAGTCAAGAAATTGAAACTCCAGTCCACATGTATTTTCTAACAATGGAATGTGACTTAATGTGGGTGATTCCAGTTCATGAATGATAGGTGGAGGAATCAAAACTGACTCTAAAACATTACTCAAGTTTGGTAACACAACAGGAGTCAAGATTGATTCAGAAAGTTGAACTGGATGACAGATATGAGAATCTAGGTCACATATCTCATTGACTTCAATATCAAAAAATTGAGAACTTGCCAATTTGTCAATAGGATCTTCAAGAGTGTATAATTGGTCAAGTACAATATGATCCTCACAGATGGGTGATTCAATTTCATTATGGATTGGTACAGGATCCAATGTTGACTCGGGGAAAAGATCGAAATCAGGTGAAGATACCGGAGTCATTATTGAATCAGGAAGAAGCATTGAATCACTAAGTTGGGGTTCAAGATCATATTCATTCTCAAGTTCTATTTCAGGAAAAGGAAAACTTGCTAAACTATCAATATCTTTTTCAAAATTTGGAGTTTGGGCAAGTTCAAGTGGTTGTTCTGAAATGGAATCTTGATTTCCAAAACTACATGACTCTTCGGCTCTAACAGAATGGTTAGTGACATCAGGACGGTGGGAACGTAGAGATTCGACCATCATATCTATGTCACGATTACGAGTGTTTTGAGCCTGAGTCATGGCTTCAAGCATCTTTTCATAGTTGATAGGTTCATTGTTTTGATGAAAAGATGAAGAATTGTCTTGGAAGTGGTAGTGAAATTGTGAGTCCATCAGATTTTGGGATTTGTGTTTGGACTCACGCATACTCATTTCCATAATTGATGGTTTCCTATTTTGGACGGGTGGAACTGAGTATGAATCTTGAACATAATGTGGACTGGGTGGAGAAGGAGGGCAAGGTGGTTGGAAATTATGCTCGGGGAAGGTGAATCCCCACTGACTCGGTGAAGAGTTGAAATCATTATGGAAATTATAGTTATTAGATGGGGGGTATGGGTCATATTGATTCGGATAAGACCAATCCGGCACACTAGGTTGGTCAAAGTTATGATATGCCGGGTTGGTAATATCCGAAAATGAAGTCGGTGTGTAATATGGATTATTATTGTAGTTGAAAAAATTATTATTATAGTCCATATCACACAATAGAATGCAAACAAGAAAAAAAAACAAACAAATAAACAAACAAAAAAGAAAAAATTCTAGCCTAAGTTAGGGTAGACTTAGGACCTAGACGACTCCTAACTGGTTAGACTGTCCACGGGAGGTCTAATGTAGACTTTAACCACAAGCTAATCAGCCAGGTCAGGGCAAGGTTGGTGGGAGGTTTTCCGTCAAAGACGTTCCTTAATTAAATAACCACCAACCTTCGGGCTTTCGGCCCTCAATCCCTTTCCTAGACACTGATTTTGCAGGAGTTAGATTCCAACATTTTTCCCCCTTAGGATAATCTCCTAATTGAGTCCGAGATGTCCCTAGGGCCAACGTCTACTCAATTTTAGTTAGGCTTGGGTTAGTGAGTGCTTGGAATATGATTTTTGGGCTAAGGAAGGGTGATTAAATCCCCACCTTATCTTGTTATGGGTTAGTGCCCTTAAAATAATTTTGTGCAAGTGTACAAGCTATATAAATAGGAATCACTTAAAGCGATATAGACAACCAAGAAGTGAGTCCTATGCTAAATGTAATGCATACGTACCTTGCTTCCAGCACTCTTCAACAGTAAAAGAAATGAATTGAAAAGACACGTGCCTAAATGCAAACGTCTAATCAATTTTTAACTTTTGCAACAAACTTTTTACTGTTGATTATTAGCAGGTTTATGTGATGTCATGTAGGAAATAAATAATTGCAGAGAACTATAATTTGCAAAGCAAGCAGCCTGCAAACACTTGTTAGTAGTCAACTCTGGATTGCCGCGGATCTGCGGCTTTTGCCGCGTTTCCGCGGCAATTCAGAGGGTAATGGGTCTCTGCTTTTTATAGCAGAGGCCCAATACCACTTGTATGTCACTGCAATATTGATTTCCTGCTTTGCTTGCCCTGTAACCTGCAACAGAGAAGAAAATTCGTTTAGTTCTAAAAAATTTGCAATAAAAATTCAGATTTCAATAAAAACCGTTTTACCTTCCCCGGCAACGGCGCCAAAATTTGATTGAGGCTAGACCTGCACACAAAATACGAGATTAGAGAACTTTAAGAAAGGAATGTGCAAGTGCTCAATACTTCCGCTATAGCAAGTGGCTATGCGGGTCGTGATCCACAAGGAGGGTTTGCGATGGAAGCTTTTACGGTTCTTTTATTGAAATCGTTATCAAAACCAAACGAGAGTTCTTCTCGGTTTTTAAAGTTAAGAAAAAGAAAAATGAAAGTTATAGTTAAAGTTAGAAGAAAGTGAAGGATTGAAGAAGGTGAAAAATCAGAAAACAAGAAAAGCGACTATGTACAATGAAGTGGAGAAGAAAGAGTTGGAGGAGGTGGTGTTGATCTATACTAAAGAAAGAAAAGAAAAGAAAGGAAAGAAAAGGAAAGAGATACTTACCGAGGTTGAGTGATGACTTACCTGGAAACCGTTGCATGTTTTACCTTTACTTTGGAGGCGTTCAACGCATAGATCATAAGCTCGAGCTCAGTCCCCGTGCACATTATATCGTCACGCCTAGCGAGAACGAAGTGATGCGGATCTTGGAAGAGGAGAACGTCTTCATGGACTATCGCTGGCTCTCACGTAGCTTGGTTTACTTGCTTTGGAATTCACTTGTACACTCAACACATACAACCAAGGTAAAGTAGAAGAGGAAGAGGAAAGCAAAACAAATGTAAAGTAAAGCAGAAATAGAAAACAAACAAAGCATTTACCTTTATTACTTGCTGAGACAATGAAAGAAAGGAGTAGGGTACATCGTCGGTGTCACTCTCAACATCAGCCCCTCTCTCTTACTTACATGAATCTTCTTCTACCCTAAGTTACATACAAATTACATACATAAAAAGAAAGACTAAAAACCTAAACTAAGGATTGAAAACTAAGCTAAATCCTATTATGCCTTGACGTCGTTTTTTCAGCGAAAGTACAGGCCTTTTATAGGCAAATACCCAACAACCAAGATCCCGGGGAGATCGGGGGAGCAAACGCTCCCCGTAACTCCCCAAGATTGCCGCGGAAACGCGGCAAAAGCCGCGTTTCCGCGGCAATGGTGTGGCCAGGTGGCCACACCCTGTTGGTGGGTCTCCCCGGTTTCTCCCTCTGACTTTATCTGGAGTTGGTTTTGCAGTTTGGCTCCGAGATTTTGAAGAAATGGCCTTAGATTCTTGGCTTTAACCGATCGATCCTGAGAGGATTCTTCTCAACCGGTTTCAACCTCTTGATTTTGCCCTGATTTTATGTGTGCGAATTAACTCTGATTTAATTCAGAATTCTGGTGGGCTTTTGGGCTCATTTCTCTTCATCTCCTTAAGGATTGGGCCTGCAAATAAATCAAACAATTAATTAGGACAATGCAGGCTTTTATTCTAAAATAAGTATGGAAATGTGACATTAAATATGCAACAATAGTGACCAATCAACAGGCTGGCAATCTTTGAAGAACGGATCCAGTCTTACAAAGCACCCTTGTAGCTTGTAATCTATGTATGCCCCTTTTAAATCAATAAAAAGTAATTTTGTTTGACTCCTCTGTTGTATTTCCAACTTGTTTAATCTTCTGAGTTTGCAATTCTTACTTTCAAGTTGTACTTCAATCCACAAAAAGAAAGGAAATAATGGTATAACTAATCTAGTCAGAGGTGAAGAACTGATAGGATTAGTTACTAAATAAATTTGAGAAATGGCTCGGCTCAAATCATGTTGAGATAAGGATGGAAATAGTGAGCTTGACGATCTTTACTGTTTAGAGGTAAACAGATTAAAGACCATCGAATTTATAAATAGGCGATCGGGGGGAAGCCGCACAAAAAAAGTGTATGTTTTGAAGTTAAGATTTAAAGTGTGTGCGCTTTGGCTTCCTCGATGCTTCCGTTATAGCATAGAGGCTAAAACGAGTCGAATCCACAAGGACGGAAGGTGATAGAAGCTTTACCGGTTGATTCACGTGTTTGTTAAAAAGTTCTTCAAAGTTTTAAAGAATGAAAAGAAAATAAAACAAAGAATGAAAAGAGAAGTACGGTGAAATACGAAGAAGTGGGAAACATAGAATAGAATAGTATTTGTGGTTTTTAGAATATTTCTAAAACAAGTGAAAGAGAAAGAAAACTCACGGCTACTAATTACTAATGACTCCACCAACATGGTAACCTCTTAGTGATAGTTGCCTCACATGTATCATTGGCCATCACTAGTTTTTGGTTCAAGAGCGATTCAAAGCATGACCCATATGTAACTCACCACACCCAACTCAAAAAACAAGTACAAGCTACACTTAAATCATCAAAACCCAATAAGAACAAGCATGAAGTAAAGTAATGTTAGCTTGTTAGTGGTTAGAAAGTTAGAGTGTTAGATCCATCATCATGAGCCATCAATGGCTCTTGCAAGAGCAAGGCCAAAACGAAGCTATTAGATTCATGTGGATTATCATAAAAGAAGTTAGCAAGTTGGTGGTTAGTAATTAGTTGCCATGAAAAAAAAAGACTAGCTACACATGTAAAAGAGATTAGAGAGAAGAAAATAAAGATAAGGTAAGAGAGCACCTTTCATAAATTGTCACCTTCTATTACAAGCACTCTTGCTTCCCAACATGTACCACTCTCTCTCCCTAATACAAGATCTACAAGAAATGGAAATACAAGGAAGGAAGAAGAAGAAAAACTACACTACACTACACTAAACTATAACATGGAAATGAAACTACTCCTAAAACTCTGCGTATCTCCAACTCTGGAACCCATGGGGGTATTTATAGGCACCAGGGAAACAAGGGGCCTGGGGACAAACCCTGGCCCAAAGCGCGGCGCGCGCCGCGGCCATGTAGCGGCCGAGCGCGCGGCGCTTCGAGCCGCGCGCAGTCCTTTCTGTCCCTTGTCAGGCCCTGTGCCCGGTTTCTGATTTGCAGCACCTGATTTTGACAGAATCAGTTCTCTAGGTTAATGGCTATTTTTAATAGGACTTTAATCACCAATTAAATGGTGATTTAGGGTCTTCTTCTTCATTGCACACCATGGACCTAGAATCAAGCAAGCAAAGCTTTATTAACAGAATTTAATATGAAATCAATGTGAAGATGTGATACAAATTATGCAAATTAGAGACTAATCAATAGGCTATGATAAATTAGACACCACAACCTATAATAGTTCCCACTAAACTAAGATAAATGAAGCTTAGGATTTGCCAATTAAAAGTGACAAACTAGCTTTGAGAAATTTTGCCATTCAGAGGTGATGACCTGGACATGATGACAAAATGGAGGTGAACCCGATGTTAGGGACCTGTTTATTCAGAGATAATAAGCTGAACATGATAGACTAAGACATACTAAACTTTGAATCCGCTGCCAGATGTAGTCGTATTAACTTGGCAGCTAGTCCACAAGGGACTGTAAAGATAGATTGGTTCTGGGGTCCTATTGGTTCAGAGGTAGTTGACTAGATAAGACCAACTAAGGGACCTCAGATTCGCACTCTGCTGTTCAGAGATTTAATGTTAACATGACAGCAAGAACTCCTGACCTTGATAGAGGGAAGGAAAACAAAGTTATGAACTTATCTGTTCAGAGGTGGTGAACTGGACATGGCAGTTGAAGTACTATAAGAGAGAGATCTAGGTACCTGTCGGTTTAGAGGTAATATGGACATAACCGACTGTGAGTTGCTAAACTAGAACCTTGCCGTTCAGAGGTGGCGAACTGGACATAACGGCAAAGAAATAGTCCTTACTGAACTGAAAGATGAGACTTGTGAAAGTACACCTAGAGGGGAGGTGAATAGGTGTAGGGCTAATCTAGTGACAAATAATGCGGAATTAAAAACTTAATGCAACACACTTAGTGTAACCAAAGAGTGTAGCCGAATTCCCAGTGAAGGGCTCTGGACTATCTCCTCTAAATTCCTCTAAATAAGAGTTGAGGTGCTATATGAAGCTCTCTTGGTTAAACACAAGTATGGGCACACAATCAAACCAAGCATGTATATGATATGAACAATATGAATCAATGCACAATGTAAAAGAGAGAGAGTTAGTGAAAGTGGATCAAACGTAAACACACGGATATGTTTCGAGGTTCGAGCATACAGCTCTATGTCCCTGCCTTCACACAGAAGGATTTCCACTAACTCGTCCACATAGGACTTCCCACATAGGGAACCTCCACTGAGGATTTGGGTAAATTCAAACCGGGAATATACAATTCATCTCTCAACCAATACAACCTCTCACTAGAGTCAAGGCACAGAACAAATCACCTCTACACTTAGAGGGATAGACACTTAGCCAAACAAATACAATCCACCTCCACTAGAGGGATTAGGCTCAATGCCACTCAAACACAATCACCTCATACTTGAGGGATTCTAACACAACCTCCACGATCACCTCTACATAAGAGGGATACCAATACTATCACCTCTTACTAGAGGGATATCACAATAAATGGAAGTTTACAACTTGCTGATCTCTTTCAACCACAAACCAAATTCTTTCTCACTAAGCAAAGATCCTATATATAGGATAGATAGATAAGCTCAAGTGTGAGAAATCAAGTGTTGGAAATCGAATCACAAAAAAAAACACTTGGGAAGACAACTTAGAATTTGATAGAAATGAAGAACAAAACAAATATCCCAAATCTCTATTTTTCTTTGATTTTTCCAACCCATGAAAACAAATAAATATAAATCTTTTTGGCTTAAAAACTCTTTTGAAAACTTGTAATAAACCGCTAGAGAGAATGAAAATTTTAGCTCTTAAAATTCTTGTTAAAAATCAACTCAAATGGGGTATTATAGCCCCATTTAAAATTTGCCCGTTGGCAGCTGGAAAGGGCAGAATTGCCCTTCTGGTCGACCGGCCGGTCGACCGGCCAACGGTCATATTTTTGATCGTTAAGCCTTCGGTCGACCAGCCCGGTCGACCGAGACTTGATACAGAAAGCAGAGCTCTCTGCCGGTCAACCGACTCGGTCGACCGGGGCCATTTCCAGAGAGCAGAGCTCTCTGGACGATAGACCGACCCGGTCGACCGGCCCACCAGCTCAAGCTGGCGTGCACGCTTATGCACGTCGGTCGACCGGCCTGGTCGACCAACCACTGCTAGGTCGACCGGTCCGGTCGACCGGCAGACAGCCAGTACAAACTTTATTAACTTAAAAACTTAGGTTTTATTTTTAATTAAATCCCATAAAATCACATAAATTTCACAAAAATCAGTTCTTATATTATCTTTAAAATACAAACATGTGTGACAAAAATTCAACACATATTTCAAACAATTTGCATCATTTTTGTGTTGTTGAAAATTTTCCTTAAACCAAAACTGTATTTTCCAAAACATAGATTTTTGAAATGAAAAACTGATTTTTTCAAAATACATGTAAATACAAAAACATGATATTGAAACAACTTTTAAGCATGTTGTATATGGATAGAATCCAATATGCATGAAAGGTATTATATATATGTTTTTAACATTAAATCTGAAAAATAAGTTCTGTTTAAATACAAAACTCCAAACACATGAATAGGCTTATTAAAATAAGTTTATCTAAATAGATGAAGCATAGATGTATATTGAACAAATCTAATATACATTAAACCATGTAAACTTGTTTTGATTCTATTTATCTATGAAAATCAAGATCGGTTAAACCGAAAACCAAACATGAAACTGTATGTGTGTATTGCGAAGTTGGGCATATCACACTATCTACCTTTAACACAAGATCTAAACCAAAATCTTAAACTAAACAAAATACTGAAGTCTTCTTGTAGAACACCGTCACCAAGTCGACTCGATCCAAACGTGATCCACCAAACTTGACTCCAACCAAGTGCTAGATGTGAACTTGACGCTCGAGCTCTTGAATCACAATGTGAAAGCTCCAAAAATAGCTTTGTTGAAGCTAATCACCTACTAATATCTTGATCAAATATCTGAAACTAAATATTACAAGATTATTAGTAAACTATACTACATGAGTTAACCATTATCAAAACTAGAGTGAAGGGCCTCTGGGCCAATAATCTCCCCCTTTTTGATGATGACAAAACTCATAGAGTTATATATGCATGGATTAAAGTTAAGCTTCATAGAATCTCCCCCTTAACTAATAAATAACAATAAACATAAAGATATGTAATGAATGCTCAACATAAATATGCATAGACATGATATTTGATACCTATGAAATAAACATGTTCTTGATACCAATCAAAAGATACAACAAAAGATGCTCTTGATACCAACAAACAAAAGATACTCTTGATATCAATCTTCATATCAATGGTAAAAGGTAACAAATAAAACAAACATGTATAAAAGAACTCCAAATTTCTCTCCCCCTTTTTGTCAATTCATCAACAAAGGGGTGCAAACACATAAATCATTTTTATCTTGTCATAAATCAAAACAATGAAGTATATATGCTATATACATTCATGAAGAGGAGAGATGTGAAGTTAACTCCCCCTGCATACATACATTTATATGAAAAGAGATGACTAAACCCTAACCACATAAAGCATAATATGCAATATATAAAAGAAGATGGGAAGCTCCCTCTACACACGTGTAAGACATAAAGAGAAACGGTCAAGTTCCTCAATATGAGATACACTCAACATGAATCTATATGTAAGGAAGATGTTAAGCTCCCCTTACATATAAGCAATTATATCAAAACATTTGATACTAACTTATGATACCAATTGAAAATAAACAATATCAATTGAAAGCAAACAAAAATTTTTAAGATACCAACAGATATTAATTGAAAATATCTTGTAAACTTTTGATACCATTGAAAATGAAATATATATTTTGATACCAAATGAAAGATATATGTAAAGTGTAAATGATGATACCAATTGTAAACATTTTGTAATTTGATACCAAATGAGAATATTTTATAATTTTGATATCAATTGAAAATGAAAGCCAAATATTTTTAATTTAAATATAACTTATTTCAATATGGATACCAATTTAAAAATGAAATATGATACCAATTAAAAAACAAACCAACTATTTGGTTAAACAATTCATTATGCAATAAAGATACCAAATTTTAGAATAAATTCAATTTAAGATTTTTGATACCAATATTGAAAATGTTGGCATATTCCAAATTAAAATATTTTCATTAAGTGACTAATTGAAACATACACCAATTAAAATCATTTTTCATCATAAAGCATGGGAGTAAGATACCTATTGAAAATACAATCGATCAAAACTAAAAACATGAAGTCTTCTCCACCTTTATGAAATACCAATAAAAATAATGCATAAGCTTGTAAACTACCAGTGTGAAAACTAATGATCATTAAGAACTAAATCAAGCTTAGCATAAACATAATTTGTGCCATAAGATATGAAGATATAGTAAGCACAATCAAATCATGTCTATATGTATGAAAATGTAAATACCAATAAAAATTGATACTTTTTGAAGTTTGAAACATACATATATAGAAAACCAAATATGAGTATACAACTATGAAAATATCAATTGGGATACCAAACGAAAAATATGATGAAAATTAAGTGTATAACTCATAGCTACCACCCATTTCATGCACATGTTAAAAAGATTTTCAATTAAGAGCATACAAGGCATGGTCGCCTAACCAACCGCCCTTGAATGGGTAGGGATTTTCAAAAATAAATTTGAAAATAGTTTTAGCACAATTGAAAACTCTACCAAAATGAAAAATACGCAACTAGTTATATGATAAAATTATAAACTAGTACGAAATCCTTCAAGTAAGCAATAAACAAGAATATATTTTTCATGAAAATATGAAAATCACATGATCATCAAACACTCAAAGGTTTTTAAAGCACATATAGTCTCATAAAACAAAATCATGAGAAAACATTAAATAATGTGAGTGTACAAAGATATGTAATTAACAAAATCATGGAATAAGGCATTTAAGCTCAATGTGAAATTCCTTTATAAATGAACACACGAAAATCATTAAAATTTAATTTTCAATAAGACAACTTCAAGGCATATATATGTTTTGTACGAACTAGAATATTCATACATATCCAAACATGAACGAGTTCACAAAAACATATGCATGAAGGCAAGTGGCTCAAAGATGTATATGTATAGCTATTAGTTTAGACAAAATAAATATATACATGAAGTTTAAACACAAACATGGAAACATGCACGAAAATAGGGAATACAAGTCAAAATGCATGAATCATCAAAACTAAGCTATACTAGTACATCTAATGAGTACAAATGAGCAATCAAGCACAAACATCTAATAATCTATTTGTGGCTCACTAGTTGTAAAAGTATATACTCAAGTTTTAATGAAAACTAACATCTAAACATGTAATCAAAACATGAAGTGCAAAACAAAGCATAAGCTAACATGATTAATATGTACATGCACATGATTAGAATTATGATATACATAATAGTTAAACTATGGTGAGAGCACAAAAGTAATAATCTATATGAACATGGGTGTACCTCAAATACTATACATGTATGTCACAAATCTAACTATCATGACATTTAACATAGCAATCAAACATGCTAAAAATTAATGACATGAAAAGCATGTAAACATAAATGAGGAGTAAGAGATCGTTATCAAGACCATGAGGGCACATCTCTATATCTCCAAACTATGGTGGTCCTTCCACCAAACTCCCTTTGAAAGTGATGCTTCCAAAGTTGTGATCTTTAAGCTCTGAACGCATCCACCTTAAGGCACCACTACTTTAACATCGAGTGAGAGCCCCACCTACATCAAATAAAATAGGAGTGGCTTTTGGTACCCATACTCTTTTGGGTCCATAGGGGTTACTACCTTTCCTAACCCAAATAAATTTATTTGCTAAATTTACATCATGTACTCTATCATAACAAAACTTAGAAAGGTGGCCCTTACGTCCACAATGTGTACATGTGTACACATTAGCATACAAAGTGTTATAAGTGTGAACATGAGGAGCATGTATATGTCGTGGTTTGTGTGCATGCATAGGAGGAACTTGTTTCTTGCGAAACATAGATTCCAAACGTGAGTGGTTCGAGGCACATTGGCTCAAAGTGAAGCCCAAATAATTAACACTCTTCTTTAATAAATTTATATCATTTTCAATCATGAAAAAAGAAGAGGTCCATGCAATGATATGCTAGAAGGTGAAGCTATACTAGCATGACAACATGTGAAGACAAATCAATTTTCAAAGATTTATTTTCATTTAAGCAAACTTCTAATTCTTTTGAAATCAAATCAATTTTTTCAAAGAATTGTTCTTTTTTAAAACAAAATCAAGTTTTAAAGTTGAAGACTCATTTTTCTTCAAAATATTTCACAATCATTTTTATTATTCAAGATTTCATTTTCTTTTAGGGCAAGATCAAGTTTGGATTTTAATGAATTCCTTTCATTAGAAATCTCATCTCTTTGTTGCAAAACAATATTAAGTTAGAAAATAACTCTTTATTTTCTTTAGTTAAGTTAAAAGTTTTCTTTTTCAAAACTTTATATTTTTCAAAGAGGTTCTAACAAACAATAGATAGCTCTTCATTCAATGCATCAGGATCAACATAATCATCACAAGAAGAAGTAGCACTATCAGTTGAGTATCCGAATGTACCTGAAGGGAGTCATTCTCTTAGACCATGAAGCAACGTGGTCGGATTCTTCTCCACTAGATTCCTTCTCCACTTGAATTGGCAGTTGAAGCTTTGAGAAGGTCAAAGTGTTCCACACTGCAAAAGCGGAATCACAATGAGAAACCATATTTAAATATTCTTTACTAAGAGATGCTCTAAGTGCCTTTAGGTCTTGTGCATTGGCCTCTATATGCATGCTATTACTAAGGTAAGAATCCTTGATAATGGTAAGGTAAACTTTATAACCTATGGCTTTTAAATGCCAACTCATCCTAACCTTTCATAGATCATGTTTAGAGATATCAGACATAGGAGGGTTATCCCATGAGTGCAAACTATAAGTGTGCAAACGTAAATGATAGATTAGTAACCAAGATCTCACTCCTAGGTGGTTAAACTAATATCGGAGTGTAGGCTCTGATACCACTTGAAAGTACACCTAGAGGGGGCGTGAATAGGTGTATGGCTAATCTAATGACAAATAATGCGGAATTAAAAACTTAATGTAACACACTTAGTGTAACCAAAGAGTGTAGCCGAATTTCCGGTGAAGGGCTCTGGACTATCTCCTCTAAATTTCTCTAAATAAGAGTTGAGGTGCTATATGAAGCTCTCTTAGTTAAACACAAGTATGGCCACACAATCAAACCAAGCATGTATATGATATGAACAGTATGAGTCAATGCACAATGTAAAAGAGAGAGAATTAGAGAAAGTGGATCAAATGCAAACACACGGATATGTTTCGAGGTTCGAGCACACAGTCTACGTCCCCGCCTTCACACAGAAGGATTTCCACTAACTCGTCCATACAGTACTTCCAACACAGGGAACCTCCATTGAGGATTTGGGTAAATATAAACCAGGAGTATACAACTCCTCTCTCAACCAAGACAACCTCTCACTAGAGGCAAGGCACAAAATAAATTACCTCTATACTTAGAGGGATAGGCACTTAACCAAACAAATACAATCCACCTCTTACTAGAGGGATTAGGCTCAAAGCCACTCAAACACAATCACCTCACACTTGAGAGATTCCAACACAAGTTTCACGATCACCTCTACGCAAGAGGGATACCAATACTATCACCTCTCACTAGAGGGATATCACAATAATTGGAAGGTTTATAACTTGGTGGTCTCTTTCAATCACAAACCAAATTCTTTCTCACTAAGCAAAGATTTTAAAGATAGGATAGATAGATAAGCTTAAGTGTGAGAAATCAAGGTGTTGGAAATCGAATCACAAAGAAAAATACTTGAAAAATAACTTAGAATTTGATAGAAATGAAGAACAAAACAAATATCCCAAATCTCTATTTTTCTTTGATTTTTCCAACCATTGAAAACAAATAACTATTAATCTTTTGGCTTAAAAACTCTTTTGAAAACTTGTAATAAACCACTAGAGAGAATGAAAATTTTAGCTCTTAAAATTCTTATTAAAAACCAACTCAAATGGGGGTATTTATAGCCTTATTTGAAATCTGCCCGTTGGCAGCTGGAAAGGGCAAAATTGCCCTTCCAGTCGACTGGCCAACGGTCATATTGTTGACCGTTGAGCCTTCGGTCGACCGGTGCGGTCGACCCAGACTGGATACAGAGAGCAGAGCTCTCTACCGGTCGACCGACCCGATAGACCAGGGCCATTTCTAGAGAGCAGAGCTCTCTAGACGGTCGACCGATCTGATCGACTGGCCCACCAGCTCAAGCTGGCGTGCACGCTTGTGCACGCGGTCGACCGGCCCGGTCGACAGCCAATACAAACTTTATAGGACTTAAAAGCTTAGGTTTTTATTTTTAATTAAATCCCATAAAATCAGATAAATTTCACAAAAATCAATTCTTATATTATCTTTGAAACACAAACAAGTGTGACAAAAATTCAACACATATTTCAAACAATTCGAACTATTTTTGTATTGTTGAAAATTTTCCTTAAACCAAAAACTGCATTTTTCAAAACTTGGATTTTTGAAATGGAAAACCGATTTTTTCAAAACACATGTAAATACAAAAATATGATATTGAAACAACTTTTAAGAATGGTATATGGATAGAATCTAATATACATGAAAGTATTATATTTGTTTTTGAAAAAAAATTCGAAAATAAGATTTGTTTAAATACAAAACTCTAAACACATGAATAGGCTTATCAAAATAAGTTTTTCTAAATAGATTAAGCATAAATGTATATTGAATAAATCTAATATACATTAAACCATGTAAACTTGTTTTGATTCTATCTATTCATGAAAACCAAGATCGGTTAACCCGAAAATCAAAACATGAAACTTGTGTGCGTATTGTGAACTTGAGCATATCACACTATCTACCTTTAAAACAAGGTCTAAACCAAAATCTTAAACTAAACACAACACCGAAGTCTTCTTGTAGAACGCTGTCTCCAAGTCGACTCGATCCAAACATGATCCACCAAGCTTGACTCCAACCGAGTGCTAGATGTGACTTGACGCTCGAGCTCTTGAATCACAATGTGAAAGCTCCAAAAACACCTTTGTTGAAGCTAATCACCTATTAATATCTTGATCAAATATATGAAACTAAATATCACATGATTATTAGTAAACTATAACTACATGAGTTAATCATCATCAAAATTAGAGTGAAAGGCCTCTGGGCCAACAACTTGGTTATCTGTCGGTTTAGAGGTAATAAAGGACATAACCGATTGAGAAATTACCAAGCTCAGGATTTCTACCGTTCAGAGGTGACAAGCTGGACACAACGGTGAAAGAAATAATCCCATCAGGGAAAATAATGTTCGATCATCACTTCCGTGGAAAATTGATATCTCCTTTGAAAATTGATCATCACTCACGAGACAAAACTCGTCCTCTATAGGAAACCTAGAGGTTTAACAGTTTGTTGTACATGCTCAGTGCAATCGCGTAACCTGCGAAAGTAGTCTAATAATTTTTGATTTAGTTTTGTTGTTTGCTCGACGACAAGCAAACGATAGGTGTGGGGGTGTGATTGTACACATTTATTGCATTATTCTTTATTACATTTTCACATTTATCATTTAATAAATCTGCTAAATTTCTTGTCTTAAATGTCTATTTTGCAGAAGATAATTATCGGGAGAAAGAGGATAAAATCAAATAAATATAAGTTAAATTCAGATTTAACTAGATCTATTTAGTTAAAGAAGGATGATTTCAAATCCAATTAGTTAAATTCAGTTTTTGGTGAATCAAGTGGTTAAATCTAAAGATCAACCGAAGATAACATCAAATACAGAGTCCAAATCCAAAGGGATAAATGGATAGAGAGAAGGTCAACGGATGAGATAAAACAAATTTGCCTCATATTCTGACTGGATACATTTTATATTTGAATCATATATTCGATACCGAAATTCAAATCTAATGATTCAAGATGATCCAGAACGAAGACTTAAAGGGCTATAACTCTTAAGTTGATCACTATTTCTAATTCTGTTATTTGATAAATTATATTCAGCAATCAACATGCTTACAAGCTGCAGATTAGAACTGAATATCCACATCAAATCAAATTTGAAGATAAGGGGAGGATTCAAATTCAGAAATATCCAGCTTCCCCTATCTTCATACTCCTCTAACCTCTGCATTTCTCCTATAATACCTGTAATCTGAAAGGCAAAGGGAACGACCAAGTAGAGAGTAGAATTTAGGCTATACTGTAGTTTGTAACTTAGGTTTTTAGTTTTCTTTTATGTAATTTTTATTTTCTTTATGTAACTGAAAGGAGAGGAGACTTTCATGGAGGAATGAGAACAAGCTTGTACTGAGGGTGACACTAGTGTAAGTGATCTTTTCTTTCATTGTTATTTGAATCGAATCGAAGTTTTCTTTTCTTTTCTATTTTTGTTTCGTTTGCTTCCCTCTTCTGTGTTTGTGGATCCAAATGAATTCGATATCCTCGAAGTTGCCTTGCTCTTGCAAGTGCCGTCGATGGCTTATGGTGATGGATATTCTTTTCTATGGTAGTGTATCTTGTCCCTTCATTTCATAGTGTAAATCGGGAATGGGGAAGATCCTATTTGTCATAATTCGCTCGCCTTCAAACAAAGGTACATTGTCGATATGGGTCAAAGGTAAGCAAGTTTTAGGTTTTAGTTTTCTTTCTTTTAATTTTTTAGTTTAGATTACCAACACCATCAACACCCAACTCTTTTATCGCTCTTTTCGATTTCTTTGTACATATATATTTTCTATTTTCTTCACCTTCTCAATCTACCACCTTCTCCTAACTTAACTATAACTCCACTTTTCTTTTTCTTTAAAGAACTAAAAGAAGATCTTTAACCATTGAATGTAACTAAAAGAGAGCTTGCTAAAAAAAACTTCCATCGCTAGTCCCTCCTTGTAGATCACGACCCGCATAGGCACTTGATATTGCGGTAGTATTGAGTACTTGCACTACTGTTATAAAGTTCTAAAATTCTGTATTCTTGTATGCAGGTAAAAAACTCAATCAGACAGTCTAACCAGTTAGGAGTCGTCTAGGTCTAAGGTCTACCCTTACTTAGGTGAGATTTTTTCTTTTTATTTGTTTACTTATTTGTTTATTTTTCTTTGTTTGTGTTTGACATTTCCGTGTGATATGGCTTATAACAATAATTTTTCTAATTTTAATGGTAATTCATATTACACCCCGACCTCTTTTTTGGATATTACCAACCCGGCATATCATAACTTTAACCAACCTAGTATGCCGGATTGGTCTTATCCGAATCAATATAACCCATGCCCCCAATCTTATGACCATAATTTTCAAAATAATTTCAACTCTTCACAGAGTCAATGGGGATTCACTTCCCCAGAGTCCAATTTTCAACTAACTTGTCCTCCTTATCCACTTTGTCCACAATATTCCCAAGATTCATGCTTAGTTCCACCAGTTCAAAATAGAAAACCATCAATCTTGGAAATGAGTATTCGTGAGTCCAAGTAACAATCACAAAATCTGACGGACTCACAATTTCACCACAAATTCCAAAACAAAACATCATCTTTTCAAGTCCATTCGCAATAAAATGATGAACCAATCGACTATGAAAAGATGCTTGAAGCCATGACTCAAGCTCAAATCGCTCGTAATCATGACATAGATATAATGGTCCAAACTCTCTATTCTCACAGTTTGACCATTTCTAATGTCGCTAACTATTCTGTTAGAGCCAAAGAATCATGTTGTTTTAGAAAACAATATTCTATTTCAGCACACCCATTTGAACTTGCCCAAATCCTAAGTTTTGAAAACAAAATTGACATTTTGGCAAGTTATCCCTTTCCTGAAATTGAACCTGAGAATGAATATGATCCTGAACCTAAACTTGGTAATTCAATTCTACTTCGTAATTCAATAATGACTCCAGTGTCTTCACCTGATTTCAATCTTTTCCACGAGTCAACATTGGATCCTGTACCAATTCATCATGAAATGAATCGTCAATCTTTTATGATCATCATATTGAATTTGACCAATTTCATACTTTTGAAAGTCCCATTGACAAATTGGAAAATTCTCATTTTTATGAAATTGAACTCAATGAGAAATATGACTTAGATTCTCAAAATTAGTGATCCAGTTCAAATTTCTGAATCAATATTGACTCCTGTTTTTTTACCTGATTTGAGCAATATTTTGGAGTCAGTTTGATTCCCATACTGGTCATTCATGAACTTGAATCACCAATCTTAGAAAGTCACATTTCATTGTGGGGAAATGAATGTGGACTTGAGTTTCAACTTCTTGATTTGGACCTTCCTGAACCAATCTCGACTCCTGAACCTTTACTTGACTTAAGTCTCTTTCCTGAGTCGGTATTAGTTCATGTACTTTCTAAGTCCAAGTCAATCATTCAATCTTTTCACACTCCATTTTCGGATAGAGGTGTTGATAATAATGACTCCGAAATTATTTGTGAAATTTGAAAATTAGATGTTGGTAAAATTCTTAATAAAAATCATTCATATATGCATCATTTTAGTGGGTTATATTAAAGAGGTTTCTGTGGGTTCCTCCGAATTTCACGCAAATCGATGGCCACATTTCATGGACCAATCAGACCACCACCGGAACCACCTCCTTAAGGTAATATTTTTCTTTCCTTTCTTCTTTTTTATACATCTATGCATTAATTCATACATTGAGGACAATGGATGTGATAGGTAGGGGAGAGGGTTCTAACATAACTTAGGTTTTCTTTTTATTATTAAAAAAATTATTATTAACAATTTCTTTACTTTAAAAAAAACTATTTGAAAATAGAAACAATATTTGACATATTTTTTATAAGTAATTAAGTCAATTTTAAGGAACAGGAGAATCATAATTAAGATTTCTTATACTTGGTCAAAATAAGATTATTTGTTTGATTTTTAAGGTTCGGAAGATAATTTATGAAAGTAATTTAGTCTAGATCTTTACCTTGATAATATATGAATGTATTATACACTTACACACCTAGAGTTCAAATACAAAGATTCTTATGCCTTATTAAAAAAAAAGAAGAAAAAGGAAAAGAAAAAGAAAAATATATATATATATAAATCCTCTGATTAAGTTGGGTGTTTGTGCCTCATAAAGTATAAGTATTCACACCTAAAGTTATTCATATAATAAAATCCTTAGTTTGTAACCTTGTTTGCTCGAGTCCTTATGTCCTTGGGGTGCCTTCTCACCCGTGCCTTAAGACCGTTTAGTTTGGGAGTCACCGATTAAAGGCTCATTACATAGGTAGATTAGAAAGCCAAATAGAACTAAAAAATATTACCACCAAAAATAAAAAAATAAATAAATAAATAAGGCATAATAGTTAGAGTTAAAGAACCCTTAATCAAAAATTTCACGGTCACGAAGGTGCATATAACATAGGGTAAAATAATAGACTAGATGAGAAGTACAATTTAACTCCTTATTTGATTGATAACAAATTTTTGAATAGAGACTAAGTTTAAGAATGAAAATTTTAGGTTTTTCTATAACTTATGGATTACTTAATTCTTACAATAATATTTCAAATATTTTTCTCTTTCGAAATGTGATTTTAAATACTAACATTTTTCTCTTTCTTTATGGATTTTGTGGGTGAAATTCGCTGAAACCCTCATGAGAAAAAACTCGTCCTCTAGGGGGAACGTAGAGGTTTAACGGCTTGTTGCACATACTCAGTGTAATCGCGTGACCTACAAAAGTGGTCTAAATACTTTGGTTTAGTTTTGTTATTTTGCTCGAGGACGAGCAAAAGATAGGCATGGGGGTGTGATCAGTCACTGATATTGCATAATTATTATCATATTCTCATACTTATTATATAATAAACTCTATTTTTAATCCTAATTATTTTTAATTTATATGCAGGCCCATGGCTAAAGGAAAGGAAAGAGAAACGAGCCCAAAGTAATTCAGAATTAATTCAAAATCAGAAAATCAGGACAGATTAGGGCAAATCAGAGAAGTTAAAACTGGTTAAATAAATCTTTCCAAATCAATCAGTTAAAGCCAAAGATCAAAGGCCATTTCGTCAAATCTAAGAGCTGAAATGGGAAATTCAAAATCAGATAAAAGCAAATCGTGAAGCCAGGGAGTACCACCAATAGGATGTGACCACCTGGCCACACCCTGGCCGCAGAAATGCAACAAAAGCCACGTTTTTGCGGCTTGTTGATGGTCGTTGGGGGAGCGTTTGCTCCCCTATCTTCGTACGCTCTCCTATGTTTGGTTTTGCCTATAAATACTGAGTTTTTCAGAGATCACGAAAACGATCATGCAAAGATAGACTTTAGGCAAGTATTTCTTTCTTTTTAGTGTAGTTTTTTATTTTCTTTTTATGTAATTTTTAGTTTTATTTATGTAATTAAGAGGAGATCAGAGTTTCATAGAAGAACGAGAATGAAGCTTGTACTGAGAGTGACACCGGTGTAAGTTGTTCTTCTTTTCTCTTATTGTTACAAGATTGAATCTATAGTTGCATTTATAATTTCTTCTTTATTTTTGTGTTCTTCTTCTTCCTTTCTACTTTTCTTCATTTGGTATCAATTACTACCCAAGTGAGTCTTATAGTATCGAAAGAGTCTTGCCTTCGCGAGTGCCACCGATAGCTCATGACGATAGATTTTTGTCTTATTTTATATCATTTCATACTTGTATCGTCTTGATTATGTAATGTGGATGAGACGGGAATCAACGCTTATGGCTGATTGCCTCAACTTTAAGGTAACATCATTGCCACATATTCAAGGTAAGTATTGGGTCAAAGGAGGTAAGTAATTTTAAGTTTTATTTCTTTTAATTCTTTAGCTTAGATCACCAACACCATCAACATTCAAATCTTTTTCACTATTTTTCAATTTCTTTGTACATATTCACTTCTATTTTCTCCACCTTCCCTATCTACTGCTTTCTTCCTAACTTAACTTTAACTCTTTCTCTTTTTCTTTACAAGAACTAAAAGAAAAATTTTAACCATTCTTTGTAACTTAAAAGAGAACTTACTAAAAAAGCTTCCATCGCTAGTCCCTCTTTGTGGATCACGACCCGCATAACCACTTGCTATTGCGGTAGTATTGAGTACTTTCACTCTTATTTTAAAGTTCTAAAATTCTGTATTTTTGTGTAGGTAAAAACCTCAATAAACGAGAGAGGGGTTGGATTTATTCAAACCTTGGCACACCTATAATCACACAATACTCAACCTACTACTTGTAATTCCTTTGAAATAGAGTGGAATCTCTCTCCCATGATTTTTCCCTTTAAGTTTTCCATGTAAATCCTTGTGTGTTTGTTGTGATTATTTGTCGATGCGTTTTCTACAATTTTGGTGCACATGGGAAAGTCCTTGGAGAATTTTCACACATCTAGTGCTTTCATTGAGATCTATATTTGAGCCCATACTCAAGATATCCTCCCCTTCTTTAACCCCTTCCTTAAAAAATCTCGTCCGACGAAGATGGCCTCACCAGGAGAAGCCCCTCTTAACCCGCTGTCGCAGCCTCATCAAAGGGTAAATCCATTGCCACTGGAGGCAGAAGGGCGCCACCCTCCTCCTCACCCTGCATCCTCATCGAGGATATGAGGAAGCGCAATCATCCTTGATCGCTTCAGCAGAGGTGGGAGGCAACGAACATGGGCTATCAGCTCTCCCACAAGGGCCAAGTCTTCCAAATGCTCATCAACCTCCAGAAGTAGATGGATGAGCAATGGGTAGAGGCAACCCATGAGGATGAGGGGGCCGCACTGGAGAGGGATGTACCGAACCACATCCAGAATCATCTCCTCGTCAAACTTGAGATCCTGTGAAGGTCCTAGTCCCTCTCATGACCTCGGGACTAGAGGGTCCCGGGATAACTAGTCATTACCTTGCCCTCAATAACTCCACCAGTGCTGAAACTAGTCAGAGGTACGACTGGTCCACAGTCTCACTGACGGCGAACACTCCAAGTCCTTTAAAGCACACAAGGCCTTGGAGGTTCCTTGCATTGAGGACATCGCTGAGTTGGTTCAAAAGCGCATCAAAGGAGCGAACCAACAGCCCCGTCATGAGATGGATCCATGCGTCCTAAGGATTTCCACCTCCCCACTTTTGGAAGAAATCACGTACAAATTTTCAGAGGAAGTTCGTGATGCGAAGATTTAACCTCTACTCTAGAGTGATTTATCTCATCCAGCATCTTCAGCACTACCAGATAAGATAGCGGTCTATTCGCATGACGATCTCCTCAAGGAGGTTGCCTCTGACTAGTTCTACTCTCTTTTGAGCCACTCGCTTCGAGACTTCGAGGAGATGAGGCCAGCCTTCTACTATATTTGCTTCTCGACATGAATTCAAGAAGAACAGTAAATCAAGATGAAGCCTAGGGAGAGCCTCAAACACTATGTCAGTTATTTCCAGAGCCAGTAGCTCACGTATATAACTGCCACGAAGATGTTACGATGACAATGTTCATTAGTGGGTTACAGGTCACCCATTCCTTTTACAAGCACTTGGTGAAATATGAAGTAATCAAGATGAAGGGCATCCTCTTTCAGCTCCAGAAGTACATCCAGATTGAAGATGCGACCCAGATTGTAGCTAACTACTCTTCTAAAAGGCGGTGATGGAAAAGCCGTAGCCACAACTTGCTACATCCAAGAAGAGCCAGAATCAGACTTTTGGCACCATTAACAAAAAGGAGGAGTTCAAACCATTAAAAATCTCCATCAATCACATCTTCAGTGCCATCAAGGACCAACCTTGGATGAGGCTCCCGAGGCCACTCACGCCTAACCCAGAAGGTCCAGGGAATGAAGAATACTACATTTAATATGACGGAATTGTAAGTTCACCTAGAGGGGGGGTGAATAGGTGATGGCTAATCTAATGGTCACTTATGAACAAATAATGCGGAATTAAAACTAAGTTGACCAAATTAAAATTTCTTTTAATTAAACACTTATGTATAACTCAAGAGTGTTGCCGAATTCCCCTTGCAAGGCTCTGGACAAGCTCCTCTAGATTCCCCTTGAATGGGTTGAGGTGCCGCGTTGGCTCTCTTGGTTGAATACTAGTGTTAACAAGCAATCCCACGCAAGTATATAACAATATAAGCACAAGGGTATATCAAGCATGTAAATTAAAGACAATGTAAGTAATGCAAGATATAAAAAGAGACTAAGTGAGAAAGAGAGCAAGAGTGAGCAATCGCAAACACAAGGGTATGTTTCGAGGTTCGAGCACACTTGCTCTACATCCCCGCCTTCGACACACGAAGGATTTCCACTATGTAAGATCCCACCGGATCTCTCCTCGGTGCCGCAACACCTACAAGCTCTCGGACTCCAAGTCCCTTACACACGCAAGTCCACCGACTCGCCGAGGCCGCACCTCAAACCACCAAGAGTTCACAACCGAACTCTAACCACCAACGAGCACACTTGCCCGTCTCCTCAAATACAAAGGAAATCTCTTTGGTGATCTAACACTTGATCACCAATTACAACTCACTACAACACTCTCCCTATAGGATAGATATACAATGGAAGCTCAAGTGTAGTGTGAGAAAAAAACAAGGAAAGAAAGCTTTGATGGAAAACTCAAGAAATCACTTTAACACTCTCTTGATAAAATCCCTTTTAGATGGGAAGTATTTGCACCTCAAGAAATCACTTTAACACTCTCTTGATAAAATCCCTTTTAGATGGGAAGTATTTGCACTCAATTTTGTGGAGAAAACTCTTCTAAGAGTATCAGAAAAACTGGCTCAAGAGTCTCTAAAATCTTCTTCCAAAAACAGTTGACAAGACCCCTTTTATAGGCTGACAGAAAATAGAGCCGTTGGGGTTCTGTCAGAGCTACCGGTCGACCGGTCCGGTCGACCGGCAACGGTCAAAAATCCGACCGTTGCAGCCTCCGGTCGACCGGCCCGGTCGACCGACTTCCTGGAGCAGAGAGCAAACTCTCTATCGGTCGACCGGCTCGGTCGACTGATATTTCCAGAGAGCAAAAGCTCTCCTGGTCGGTCGACCGACCCGGTCGACCGGCCACTGTGCTGGCAGTGTGCACAAGGCTGTGCACATCGGTCGACCGGTCCGGTCGACCGACTTGGCCTGTCAGCCAATGTCCAGGTCTGAAAACAGGATTTAAAATCTTTTTATAAAATCCTAAAAATACATAGAAATTCTACAAAAATAGTTTTACCAATATACTATGAAGGACAAACATGCTTGCACAAAATCAAGACATGTTATAGATGTTTTGGTCTATTTTTGTAACTTGGAAATATTAGCTCATAATAAAAACGTTTTTTCTAAAACAACATGTTTTTCTAAAACTTGTTTTTCATAACTTCATCAAATACAAAAACAAGATACACTTTAAAGCATAGTGTGTGTGGATATGATCCACTACACAATCAAGATGACATATCTAGTTTTTGACAATAGGCTCTAAGCATGGTTTTGGATATAAGATATGTAAACTATGAAATACAAAATCCAAGATAAATATTTTGTCACAAAAAACCTTTTTCTAAATAAAAATTCTTTTCTAAAAAGAAATCTTAAATGAAAACTTCAATCAAGAGTGTGTGTGTGATTCATACTTGAGCAATCCACCAATCTATTCTATCCTTTACATTTTTATCTAAAACAAATAAAAATCTTATACCTAGACACAAGTCTTCAACTTCTTGAAGTCTTCCCTTGAAGGCTTCTCATCTTCTTGACTTGGTCCACATGCAATCCACCGAGCTCATCTCTAGATGTGGTCTTGATGCATAGGCTCGTGAATCGACCGGTGCTAGCTTCCAACTTGACTTTAAATCCTTTGTTGAAGCTCCACACCTACTAAGATCTTGATAAGGAATCTGTCACTAATTAAAAAAGATCATTAGCAAATATAACTACATGAGTTGATCATCATCAAAACTAGAGTGATAGGCCTTTGGGCCAACAATCTCCCCCTTTTTGATGATGACAAAACTCATGGAGTTATATATGCATGGATTAAAGTAAAGCTTCAAAGAAGCTCCCCTTAACTCATGCATACAAAATAAATAATAAATATGATCATGAAGCACATGAATATGGATGCCAATATGGAGATGCAACAAGCATAAATCAAAATCTTTTTACTCCTATTTGCATAAATCAAAACACATATGCATAAATACAAATCTTAATTCCCCTTAAGTAAGAAGGACAAATACTTCTCCCCCTTAAGCAAGGAAATCATGCATATATATCAAAACAAAAACACAAATACTTCTCCCCCTTTTTGTCAATCATCAACAAAGGGTTCAAAGTAAAATCAAATCAACAAATTTTCTCCCCCTTTATGTCAAAAATAAAGAAGTCTAGGAGGGGCAATACAAATCAAAATTTTGAATTTTTCTCATCAAAACAAAATCATTAATTCTATTTATCAAAACAAATTTTGAATTTTCTCTTTGATATCAAATAAAAAATATTGATACCATTTTAAAATCTAATGCATAAGCTTGAAAAATAAGATTTGAATTAAGCTTAGCATTAACAACGCATGAAGAATTCGAACTAGTTAAATGAGAGTGTTTATCAACTAGTACGAAATCCTTCTATCAAGGAATAAATCTAAGGATTTTCATGAAATAGCAATGAAACACAAAACACTCAAACACTCTAATCTATAAAGTCCAAATAGCTTCAAAAGAAGTGAGTGTACTAATGTTATGTGAAACATGGTATCATGAAAATGGCAATAAGGTACAATATTCCTTAGAAAATCATAAACATCAAAATCATCTCACATTTTTTTATTAAATCATTGAAAACAAAATCTATATGTCAAGATATATGTATGTTTTGACAATACATGAAATATACATACATATCTCTTAAACTCAAGTGAGTCTATATGAATGGATTTGCATTGAAGGCAAAAGACTCAAGAGTTATACATGTATATTTTAAGGTTTGGCAAAATACACATATACATGAAATAAAAGGCACATGATCATAAATCAAATCCAAAAGGTGAACATAAGTTTAAATATGTATGAATCATCAAAACTAAGCAATACAAGTACATTTCAAGGGTTCAAATAAGCATTTAAGCACACTTACTAATAGATCTTTTTGAGGCCCATGATATGTTCAAGTATAAATCCTAGTGTTGACAAAAACTAACATATAAACTAATATTCAAATCATGAAGCATTAAATTTTAAGAAAAATTGAATCATGTGACAATCTCAAAAACTATTTGAAGAATACATAACTAGTATAAATTGTTTTTGAAAACTAGTTAAAGATCCTTCAAATATGTCAAATCATATGTTTTTCATGAATGAGACTAAGTACATAAAAATCCAAGCACTCATAGTCCATAAAGCTCATAAATATATTTTTGAATAAAAGATGAGTGTTCAAAGGTTATGTAAATAGTATTTTCATGAAAGTTGTCATTGAAGCTCAAATCACATAGAAATCATTGTTATCAAATCAACACAAAATCATTTTTATTAAAAACTACAATCTTCATGGTATATGTATGAATTATACAAATCTAACAATACACATACATATCCCAAAATTGTAAAAGAGTCTATCAAATATTTGCATGAAAGCTAGAGACTCACGGGTATACATGTATATTTACTAGATTTGAATTAAACATGCATATACATGAAGTAAATCATAAAAATTGGCAAAACATGTATATATGAGAATTATCAAAACTAGATTATACATATGCATAAAGTGGATACAAGTGAGCATGAAGTTCAAATTATTTAAGAGTCAATTGTAATTCACTATTTGTATATGTATACATACAAGTTTGACAAATCTACATCTAAGCATGTAAATACCACATGAAGCACATAAAATCTTAAAACATGAACATGCTATGAATGATATTATGAAAATAAAAGCATGTACATAAATAAAATAGGAGTTTAGAAATTGTTACCAACTCCAAAGCTCCTAGCATGGTGGTTGATCCACCAAAGCTCCTTGATAGCGATGCAACCCAAAAGTATATCCATCATGTCCAAGTGCATCCACTACCAAGGTACCATCCCTCTCACGTTTTGTGAGAGCCCTCACCTACATCACAAGCAAAAGGTGGGGGTTTTGGTACCCATACTTTCTTGGGTCCTATGGGGTTAGCTTTGTAAGGAACCCAAACATTTTTATTTTATCAAAAATAAGAACATTTAACCTTTCATAACAAAATTTTCTTAGATGGCCTTTGCGGCCACAATGTGTACATATGTACACCTTAGCATACTTATGAGTGGGAGTTTGAGCATGATGTGCATCATAAGCATGTGCATGATGTGAATGTGCATGAGTATGAGGAACTTGTTTCTTTTGAAACAAGGATTCCAATCTAGTATGATTGAATGCACATGAGCTCAAATTAGAGCTCAAATTATCAATTTTATTTTTCAAATTCTTAATCTCATTAGTGGTGGTATGTAAAGCATGATGAGATGAAGAGACAATTTTCTTTTTCTTTTGAAAAACATTATCCTTTTCTTTTTCAACAAATTTTCTTTTTAAAGATTTATTTTCTTGAAAAACGATTTCCTTTTGTTTTTCCACCAAATCAATCTTATCCTTCAAAATAGTGTTCCCTTCACATAAATCATTTAATTTTGAAAATAAGGAAACATTCTCATTTTTCAAAACTTTATTTTCTTTTTCTAAACATGCAAGTTTATTTCTAAAAGAATCATTTTCTACATGCATGCAATCAAATTCCTTTTTCAAATTATTATTCTAATTCTAAGCATGCAATGTTACTTCTAAATGAATCTTGTTCTATATGCATGCAAGCAATGTTCTTTCTCAAATTTTTATTTTCTTTCTTAATTATGTCATATCTCTCAAGCAATAATTGACAAAATGTAGAGAGCTCATCATATGACATACTATCATCTTCTACCTCGGATTCGGTAGTTACCTCAAGGGGGTTATCCCCTTGGACCATGTAGCACTTGTTGGAGGTGTCGCTTCCAACATCCGAATCGCTCCCGGCATAATATAGATCCTTTTCGCCAAGGGAGGTGATGATGTTCCAAGCTACAAAAGCCGATTCAATGTTAGAAACCCTAGATAAATAATCATCATTTAGGGTACATTTAAGAGCATGAAGGGCTTTAGCATTAGCCTCAATATTCTTACCAGCTATACAATATGCATTATCAGTAGTGGCAAGATATACACTAAGGCCAAGTCCTTTGAGGAACAAAGACATCTTAACATTCCAAATTTGGATGTTAAGAATGTCAAAGGTGGGTGGTGACATGAAGTCCATTGTGTGTGTACAAATCTTGTGATTAGCCTAAAAGAGGATCTTTAACTCTAGGTTGTTAGACCCAATATCAAGAGCACTTGGCTCTGATACCAATTGTAAGTTCACCTAGAGGGGGGGTGAATAGGTGATGGCTAATCTAATGGTCACTTATGAACAAATAATGCGGAATTAAAACTAAGTTGACCAAATTAAAATTTTTTTAATTAAACACTTATGTATAACTCAAGAGTGTTGCCGAATTCCCCTTGCGAGGCTCTGGACAAGCTCCTCTAGATTCCCCTTGAATGGGTTGAGGTGCCGCGTTGGCTCTCTTGGTTGAATACTAGTGTTAACAAGCAATCCCACACAAGTATATAACAATATAAGCACAAGGGTATATCAAGCATGTAAATTAAAGACAATGTAAGTAATGCAAGATATAAAAAGAGACTAAGTGAGAAAGAGAGCAAGAGTGAGCAATCGCAAACACAAGGGTATGTTTCGAGGTTCGAGCACACTTGCTCTACATCCCCGCCTTCGACACACGAAGGATTTCCACTATGTAAGATCCCACCGGATCTCTCCTCGGTGCCGCAACACCTACAACAAGCTCTCGGACTCCAAAGTCCCTTACACACGCAAGTCCACCGACTCGCCGAGGCCGCACCTCAAACCACCAAGAGTTCACAACCGAACTCTAACCACCAACGAGCACACTTGCCCGTCTCCTCAAATACAAAGGAAATCTCTTTGGTGATCTAACACTTGATCACCAATTACAAACTCACTACAACACTCTCCCTATAGGATAGATATACAATGGAAGCTCAAGTGTAGTGTGAGAAAAAAACAAGGAAGAAAGCTTTGATGGAAAACTCAAGAAATCACTTTAACACTCTCTTGATAAAATCCCTTTTAGATGGGAAGTATTTGCACTCAATTTTGTGGAGAAAACTCTTCTAAGAGTATCAGAAAAAACTGGCTCAAGAGTCTCTAAATCTTCTTCCAAAAACAGTTGACAAGACCCCCTTTTATAGGCTGACAGAAAATAGAGTCGTTGGGGTTCTGTCAGAGCTACCGTCGACCGGTCCGGTCGACCGGCAACGGTCAAAAATCTGACCGTTGCAGCCTCCGGTCGACCGGCCCGGTCGACCGACTTCCTGGAGCAGAGAGCAAACTCTCTATCGGTCGACCGGCTCGGTCGACTGATATTTCCAGAGAGCAAAAGCTCTCCTGGTCGGTCGACCGACCCGGTCGACCGGCCACTGTGCTGGCAGTGTGCACAAGGCTGTGCACATCGGTCGACCGGTCCGGTCGACCGACTTGGCCTGTCAGCCAATGTCCAGGTCTGAAAACAGGATTTAAAATCTTTTTATAAAATCCTAAAAATACATAAAAATTCTACAAAAATAGTTTTACCAATATACTATGAAGGACAAACATGCTTGCACAAAATCAAGACATGTTATAGATGTTTTGGTCTATTTTTGTAACTTGGAAATATTAGCTCATAATAAAAACGTTTTTCTAAAACAACATGTTTTTCTAAAACTTGTTTTTCATAACTTCATCAAATACAAAACAAGATACACTTTAAAGCATAGTGTGTGTGGATATGATCCACTACACAATCAAGATGACATATCTAGTTTTTGACAATAGGCTCTAAGCATGGTTTTGGATATAAGATATGTAAACTATGAAATACCAAAATCCAAGATAAATATTTTGTCACAAAAAACCTTTTTCTAAATAAAAATTCTTTTCTAAAAAGAAATCTTAAATGAAAACTTAAATCAAGAGTGTGTGTGTGATTCATACTTGAGCAATCCACCAATCTATTCTATCCTTTACATTTTTATCTAAAACAAATAAAATCTTATACCTAGACACAGTCTTCAACTTCTTGAAGTCTTCCCTTGAAGGCTTCTCATCTTCTTGACTTGGTCCACATGCAATCCACCGAGCTCATCTCTAGATGTGGTCTTGATGCATAGGCTCGTGAATCGACCGGTGCTAGCTTCCAACTTGACTTTAAATCCTTTGTTGAAGCTCCACACCTACTAAGATCTTGATAAGGAATCTGTCACTAATTAAACAAGATCATTAGCAAATATAACTACATGAGTTGATCATCATCAAAACTAGAGTGATAGGCCTTTGGGCCAATAGGAATGCCACTGAACCGTCAATTACTGATATCTCCGAAAATAGCTCCAGGAGCTACTGAATCAAGAATACCTCAAAGAGTTTATCCTTAACCCTGGCCAACCCTCGGAGGCTAGGGTGCATAGAGATATCCTCGAGACTTCATGATCGGAGGGCCAGGTGACCCAAGCCCTCATTCACTATCGTGAAGAAAATGCCATCTTCTAGACCTCCCTAATAGAGGGCAACATCACGAAGGAAAGGGACATTTACGTCAACATGACCGGTCGGATGGTCTTGACAGGCCCACCCTTGACATCAAGTAGGCCGATCACCTTCTCAAACGAAGACGCCCACACCATCCTCTTCGCACACAATGACACTCTGATCATCACCATACACATCAAGAATTGTCGAGTGTCCAAGATCCTTGTTAACACCGAGAGCAGCATCAATGTCTTGCATCGGAGATGGTTGAAGCTATGATCAACCAGCAAACCCGATATCATCTGTATAGGTTTAACGATAACGAGACTACTCACTCGGCATTATCTCACTCTTAGTTCAGACGGACCCGTACAATGTCATCACAGAGTTCTACATGATCAACGTGGAATCCCCAGATAACCCCATCCTCGAGAGGCCTTGAATCCATATGATATAGTTCATTCCATCGAGCTACCACAAGCTTTTGTAGTATCCCACCCTTGATAGGAACCGCGGACATACGGGGAGACAGGTGATATCCTGCACCATCAGTGCAACTGCCAGGAAGAGGTCGGGCTGGGTGCCAAAGGTTACCAAGGTGGCCACCGATGGTGATTCCCCTGTAGGCAAGAAGCAAAAATGGATTGCTGATCAATAGCAATCACAGAACACCGAAAGCAAAGACTTTGACTCCGCCGACGAGTTGGGAAGTCTGGACAATAAGTTGGAAGAGAAAGCCGAACTATTTCATGCGGACCCCCTGCATCCAGAACGAGCTCTCCAAATTAGGACGAGGCTTCTGCCGATGAGAAGGTCCTTTTCAAGAAATTCCTCTCCAACAACCTAGACGTATTCGTTGGGCTCCCACCGATATGATGGGCATCGACCCACCATCATCTGCCATTGACTTGCCATCAATCCCGCAGTCAAACCTGTGAAGCAGAAGCCAAGGAAGATGAATGAGGACAGTATCCAAGCTTTCAGCAACGATGTCACCAGCTACTCTGAGCCGGCTTCATCCTAGAGACATTCTACCTGGACTGGCTCGCCAATTCAGTCCTCGTAAAGAAGAAGAACAATAAGTGAAGAGTGTGCATTGACTTCACTAACCTTAATGAAGCTTGCACTAAAGAGAGCTTCCCTCTTCAAAGATAGATCAGCTCGTCAAGGCCACGGTGGGGCATGAGCTGCTCAGTTTCATGGATGCTTATTTAAGCAACAATCAGATCAAAATATACCTGCTAGATGAGGAAAAAAACAGCTTTCACTACGGGCCGGCAAATTTTCTGCTATAAGGTCATGCCCTTTGGATGAAAGAACATCTGAACCACCTTCCAACGGATGTTATACTAAGTGTTCAAAGATTTGATCAAACATATGAGACATACGTCGATGACATGCTTGCGAAGAGCGTCCGACGTTCTGACCATCTCTGCCACCTGAATGAAGCGTTCGATCTCCTCCAGAAGTACTAGGTGAAGTTAAACCCAGAGAAATGCACCTTCAGGGCGGCCTCTGGGATGTTCTTGGCTATGTGATCACTCAGCGGGGTATAGAATCAACCCCGACTAGATACCGGCATTCCTAGACATAAAGTAGCTGACGGGTGTTAAGGAGGTACAGGTACTGAATGGGCACCTCGTAGCTCTGAACAGGTTCCTCAACCGATTTATAGATAAATGTAAACTATTCTTTCAAGCCTTGGAGAATATGGAGCAGGCTTTCATTGGGATGAAGAATGTGAGGCCACATTCCAAGGACTGAAGAGGTACCTGACCTCCCTATCACTCCTGTCCAAGCCAGTCACCGTGGAGACATTGTTCCACTACTTTGCCGTGTCGGAGTCCGCTATGAGCGGGGCTCTGGTTCCCGAGGATGAAGGCATCCAGAAACTGGTGTACTACATCAGCAAGTCACTGATCGAAGCCCAGACCATGTATCAATGGATGGAAAAATTTGCTCTCACTTTCTTCGTCATATCGAGAAAGCTGAGAGATTACTTTCAATCCTTTCTGATCATCGTGCTGATGGAGCATCCTCTAAGGAGCATTATAGAGAACACAAAAGCTGGCGAATAGCCAAATAGGCAGCGGAGCTAAATCCATACGACATCAATACAATCCTAGGATGGTGATCAAGAGACAAGTCCTGGCAAATGTCATCACTGAGTTCACCCCGGGAGCTTCGACACAAAGTGACTCGCGGGAGGGGTGGATTCTCAACATAGACGGGGCTACAAACAGCAGGAAGACAGGCGCCGGGGTCATCCTCATCACCCTAAAGGGTTCCATCATTGAACAGTCTTACACATTCGACTTCTCTGCCATGAACAACGAGGCCGAGTACGGAGATATCATTGCTTGCTGAGAATGTAAGAGACCCTCAGAATCACTGGGTTCGAGGTTCGCTGCGACTCAATGCTGGTGATCTGCCAAGTCAACATGGAATATGCAACCAAAGATGAACGGATGGAGGCATACTTGTAACTTGTCCTCAGCTTAAAGGCTAAGTTTTCCCACTGCGACTTCAAGTGAATTCTGAGGTCTGAGAATAATCATGATCACTCCTTGGCCAATTTAGCATCAACAACCGAGTATCAGTTCTGGCAGGAGATTCTCAAGCATATCCCAATTCTGAGCATTCAACGGCCCGACGGGGAGATCCTCCGCCTAGACACCTCACCGGGGTGGAGGGACCCCATTATCGCCTATCTGAAGGATGGGATCTTGCCGAACAACAAACTAGAAGCACAAAAGCTCCAGCATATGGCCACTAGATACACACTCATCGAGAAGCTCCTGTACAAGAAATCTTACTCTAAATTACACTCGATTGATACTTGAGATGCCTCAGACCCGAGGAGGCCAGGAAGGTAATGAAGGAGATTCACGATGGCGACTGTGAAAATCATGATGTGGGATGATCTCTCACCACAAACCATTAACCAGGAGTATTACTGGCCCAAGATGTTTGAAGACGCCAAGGAAGACGTAAGAAAGTGCACAATGTCAAAGGTTCGCTCCCGCGTCCAACAGGCCGAGCAGGGACCTTCACACTCTGGGGAGGCTCTTGCCCTTCATGCAGTGGGGTCTCGATGTAGTAGGCGCTCTCAAATGGCTCTGCCCCATTTAAGGTTCCTCTTCATAGCCACTAACTGCTTCACCAAGTGGATAGAGATGGTGCCGCTCTCCTAAGTTATGGGACAACAAATAGCAAAATGTTTTTGGCCAAATTTTGTTTGCAGTGTAATGCTTCCTCATACCATTGTCTCCGATAATGGAACCAGTGTTGGCCCAAGAGGTTACACTCTCCAATTGTTTTGTGTTTTGATGATGACAAACCAAATTAGAGCTATTTGGTACTAATAAGTTTGTTAAGATGAGTTTCAGGTTTTTGTACCATGTTTAGAGACCATTCGCTTAGCTATTGCAAGAACTTCTAAGTTCCACAAAGCAAGGAAGGCAAATTGCACATCAAGGAAGGATCATAGAAGAGAAGGCACTAGCAAGGCATTGGATGGCTCAAAGACTTGAAGATAGCTCAAGAAGTCTTCATGTAATTTGTTTTTCAGTTTACAGTATGTTAAAGAATAGTGGATAGGTTTGAAGCTCTATCACACACGTTTTTGCGCACATGCTCATTCCAAAATAATTTCTTATAAATTATACAAAAATATTTTGCATACAAGTTTTTGCCTACAAATACATCTTTATGTTTAGTTCTATTCCCTGTTCAAGAGTATTTTTGTTAAAATCAAAATCCTCTTTATTTTCTTTTCCAAAAATGATTTTTGACCTGATCCGGTCGATCGGGACAGTCGACCGAGTCTGTGTCAGTCTGGTCCGGTCGACCGGACCAGTCGACCGCAGTTCTGGCAGATGCACGTATCAGTGTGCATGTCTGCCAGTCGACCGGGGCGGTCGACCGAGATATTATTTTTGCTCACAGGTTTTCTCAGTCGACCGGGTCGGTCGACCGCTAGCCTATAACGGTCAATTTTTGATCTACCGGTCGACCGGCCCAGTCGACCGATGTGTCCGTTGAACAGTAACGGGCAGATTTTAAGTGAGCTGTTTATTTTTGTCTTTTGTGTTTAAAAATTCGTTTAAGGATATATTTTGATCTAATTACCTCCTAAACATCAGTAATTATGTTTTATCCCTAAACCCTAGCCCTCTCCTATAAATAGGGGTGTTTGGGAGAGATTGGTTAGAACATTCATTACTACAAAATTCAAAAGTTTAAGGCTTTTAAAAGTTCTTGGTTTTTGTGCTAAATTCTCTCAATTTTCTGAAGGGTTTTTAAAAAAGTTTTTCTCTGATTTCAATTTCTTTTCCTTACACACAAAAGAGCTTCAATTCTACTCATTATTCTCTAAGGACCTTTGTAAGGGAAGAGATTTTTGAAAGAGAGAGTTTGTGGTCTTGTGACTACTCAGAGATTCTTGTGATTGTAATTGTGGAGTTGGGTACTCCGGTTGTAATTGTTCTTTGTGATAGTGGAAGTAGCTAGAATCCTTCTGGGGAAGGCGGGGAGTAGAGCTGGGTGCTCGAACCTCGATAACATATCCTTGTGTTTGCGATTGGTTTACATTCTTGCAATCCTTACTCTACTTTGCTTGCACTTATTACTTGCTCATCATATTCATTGTCATACTTACTTGCTTGCATTCATCTTGTGATTCTTGATTGTGATTGTTGTAGCTTTAAATTTTTATTTGCCCTTTGATTAGCATTGTCACCTATTCACCCCCCCTCTATGTGACTTTTCAATTGGTATCAGAGCTTGAACTCTAGGTTTGGCTTAACATCCATAGAGAGATCCTTAAAATTTTGCTAATCAACTTTTCATTCATCCATTCATACACTAGTAAACATGGCCGACAACATTAAATCCCCACCTAAATTTGATGGCCTAAATTTTCCCATTTGGAAAGTTAGGATGACTATATTTTTGCAATCACTAGGTAGCTTGGTAGCTAAATCCTTGACCAAACCCTACATAGCACCCGATTGTGATGAAAGTACATGGACCGACTTCAATTTTAGAGAATATGAGGCTAACTCAAAAGCCCAAAACTCCCTTTTAACCGCCTTGAATGAGGATGACCTTACACGGGTAATTCATTGCCAATCCGCCTATGAGATTTGGCAACATTTATTGGTCACACACGAAGGGACTTCACAAGTCAAGAGAGCTAAAATAGATCTCTTGAGGTCCCAATATGAGTCATTCAAAATGCTTGATGAAGAATCTATTGATAATATGATTACTCGTTTCACTAAAATCACTAAAGGTCTTTCTTCATTAGGTGATGACATCTCCAACGATCAAAAGGTGCGGAAAGTAATTCGGGCTCTTCCTTCATCATGGGAGATCAAGGCCACCACCTTGAAGGAGTTGAACGACAAGGACGAGATGGACATCATTAGTCTCATTGGGAACCTAAAGACCCATGAGATGGAGAAGAAGGCAAGAGAAGAAGCCACTACTTCAAAGAAGAAATCCATAGCCTTCAAGACTTCATCCACCAATGATGACGATGATGAAGACGAAGAAGAAGATGAGGAGCTAACTCTACTTGTGCGGAATGTTAAGAGGTTGTACCGAAAGAACAAGTTCAACTTCCAGAGAAAATTCGAAGGCAAAGAGGAGCGGAGGATCATTTGCTATAATTGCCGCAAACCCGGACATATCATGGCGGATTGTCCGGAGTTCAAGAAGAAGATGACTTCCTCCTTCAAGCCAAAGAAGCCGGAGGAAAAGAAAGCTTACAAAGCTACGTGGGATTCGGAAAGCGAGTCCGAAGAGGAGGTGGATCAAGCTAATATGTGTTTCATGGCAAACACACCCAAGGTAACCCCTCAATCCCTTGATGATGAAGATGATGATGTAAGTAAGGAAGTTCTAGTGCATGCTTTTGTAGAACTTTCTGAAACTTATGATAACAAGAAACTTGAATGCATAAAATTACAAAAAGAAGTTGCTTTTCTTAAGAATCAACTTGCCATTGTTTCTAAAGAAAAAGATGATATTTCTTCTAATTTCATTTCCATGCAAAAAGAATTTTGTGCCTACAAGAGTACTTGTAAGGCAAAATCACCTATTATTGATGAAAAAGAAATTTCTTCTTTTAAATCCAAAATGAATGATTTTGAAAAAGTTTTAAATGATTGTGCTTTCAATACTAAGAAACTTGAGAACATGTTTTCTAAAAAGCACACTTCACATGCTAACACTTCACAAGCTAAGAATTCTTATGCTCACACCACCCATGCTAAAGTTTCCCATGCTCACAATTCACACACTCACTATGCTTTTAAATATGGTAAAGTGTATAGATGCACATATTGTGGTAAAAATGGACATTTAGCTAAGTTTTGCTATGATCAACTAAATAGAACAAATAATCTTATTTGGGTTCATGACACTAACCCTAGAGGACCCAAGAAAATGTGGGTACCAAAATCAAGTCTTAAATTGTTTGATGTAGGTACACACCAAAGCTCCAAGACGTAGGGAGCGGTGGTACCTTGATGTGGTTGTTCAAGACACATGACATGGGACATCAACAACTTCACAACCCTATCAAGGTACATGGAAGGTGGCACCGTCACCTTCGGGGATGACTCCAAAGGAACTATCATCGGTATAGGTAACATTCAAATTGGTGCATCTCCTATTATTGAGAATGTTGTTTTAGTAGATGGTTTAAAACATAATTTGCTTAGCATTAGTCAACTTTGTGATCGTGGACTTAAAGTTGTTTTTGATGATACTTCTTGTAAGATTTTTGATGTTAAATCCGATGTTTGTATTCTCACCAGTTTTCGTGATAATAATGTTTATATTATTGACATGCTAAATTTAGATTGTTCTACTAAATGCTTGAATTCTTTTGATGAAAATTCTTGGCTTTGGCATAGAAGACTAGGACATGCATCTTTTGACCATATTTCTAGGATTAATTCAAAGGAATTGGTGAAGGGTATACCTTGCTTGAATTTTGAGAAAGACCGCATTTGTGGTGCGTGCCAACTTGGGAAACAAACCAAGTCTTCCTTTAAACCAATCAAGGATATCATGTCAACTAGGCCTTTAGAATTAATTCAAATGGATCTTTTTGGACCAACTAAAACTAAGAGTTTAAATGGAAGTAGATTTGCATTTGTTTTGGTTGATGATTTCTCCCGTTTTACTTGGGTTTTCTTTTTGCAACATAAAGATCAAACTTTTCTCATTTTAAGATTTTTCGAAAAAGAGTTGAAAAAGAAAAGGGTTTTCCGATTTTGAGAATAAGGAGTGATAGAGGTGGTGAGTTTGTTAACCAACTCTTCATGACTTATTGTGATGAAAGGGAATTAAGCATGAAATGTCTTGTCCTAGAACTCCACAACAAAATGGAGTAGTAGAAAGGAAAAATAGAACACTTCAAGAGATGGCTAGGACAATGATAAGTGAATATGACCTCCCTCAATTTTTGGCCGAGGCCGTAAACACCGCATGCTATATATCGAATCGTATTTATTTATGCAAAAATTCTTCAAAAACTTCTTTTGAAATGTATCATTCTAGAAACCAAATGTTGCATATTTTAAAGTTTTTGGATGCAAGTGTTTTGTTTTGAATACTAAGGATAATTTGGGTAAATTTGATGCTAAGGCTTATGAGGCTATCTTTGTTGGATATTCCTCTATTAGCAAAGCATATAGAGTTTTCAATAGATCTACACTTACCATAGAAGAATCCATGCATGTTAAGTTTGAAGAATCTAATGTGGTTGTTGAGAATGTTGTAGAGATTGAACCATTAGGTGAAGACATGGAGAGACTATCCTTGAAGGACTCACCCGCTCAAGAAGAAAAGCTAGATCCTATTGGTGAAGTTCAAGAGGATAAGGAGGAAAGCACTCAACCGCTTCCTAAAGCTTGGAGATACGCTACAAATCATCCTAAGGAGCTCATCTTGGGTGATGCATCTAAAGGAGTCACAACGCGCTCCAAACTCCATGACCTATGTGGTAACTTTGCTTTCATTTCTCATTTTGAACCAAAAGGCATTCTCGAAGCCGAGACGGACCCATATTGGTTGCTTGCCATGCAAGAGGAACTCAATCAATTTGAGCGCAACCAAGTTTGGCACCTTGTTCCTAAGCCCCACGATAGACCAATAATTGGTACTAAGTGGATCTTTAGAAACAAGATGGATGAGTCCGGAAATGTCATTAGGAATAAAGCTAGGTTAGTGGCCCAAGGTTACACTCAAGTTGAGGGAATTGACTTTGAGGAGACCTTTGCACCCGTAGCACGGCTTGAAGCCATACGGATGACACTAGCTTTTGCATGTTTTAAAAATTTTAAACTTTTTCAAATGGATGTGAAAAGTGCATTTTTGAATGGTTTTATTAATGAAGAAGTTTATGTTTCTCAACCTCCCGATTTTGTTGATCATGTTCATCCCGATTTTGTTTTTAAACTTGATAAAGCTTTGTATGGATTGAAACAAGCTCCAAGAGCTTGGTATGAAAGGCTTTCTAGTTTTCTCATTTCAAATGATTTTGTTAAAGGCAAAGTAGACACAACTCTTTTTACTAAGCATGTTGATAATGATATTTTAATTGTGCAAATTTATGTTGATGATATAATTTTTGGATCTACTAATGAGCTTTTATGCAAGGATTTTGAAAAGGTAATGCAACTAGAATTTGAAATGTCTTTCATGGGTGAGCTCAATTTCTTCCTTGGACTCCAAATCAAGCAATTGCAAGACGGAACCTTCATTAACCAAGCCAAGTACGCAAAGGAGCTAGTAAAGAAGTTTGGGCTTGAAGGATCAAAGGCTTGCAACACTCCAATGGCAACTACAACCAAGCTTGATAAGGACGAACAAGGTAAAAATGTTGATATTAAATTATATAGAAGCATGATAGGAAGTCTTTTATATTTGACGGCAAGTAGGCCGGATATCATGTTTAGTGTGTGTCTTTGTGCTAGATTTCAATCGTGTCCTAAAGAGTCTCATCTTATTGCGGTAAAACGCATTATTCGCACTATTGGAATGGGTCTTTGGTATCCGAAAACTATAGATTTTTCAATGACTAGTATTCGGATGCCGACTATGCGGGTTGTAGAGTAGATAGAAAGAGTACTAGTGGGACATGTCAATTTCTTGGTAATTGTCTTGTTTCATGGTCCTCTAGGAAACAAAATTCCGTTGCTCTCTCAACCGCCGAGGCGGAGTATGTTGCCGCGGGGGCTTGTTGTGCACAAGTCCTTTGGATGAAACATACTCTCCTTGATTTTGATTTGCACTTTGATCATATAAAAATATTTTGTGATAATACTAGTACTATACACATGACCAAAAATGCAAATCAACATAGTAAGACCAAGCACATTGAGATTAGATATCACTTTCTTAGAGATCATTTTGAGAAAGGTGATATAGATATTGATTATGTTTCCACGGATTTACAACTAGCCGATATTTTCACTAAACCTCTTGATTTTGCTAGATTTTCGTTTATTTGTGGAGAACTTAATGTTTGTATTATTGAATAGACATATTTTTCATAACCCTTTTTGATGTATGACAAAAAGGGGGAGAATAAGTTTACATGGACAAAAATAAGTTTTATGAATTTATATGTTTTGGTTTTATGAATTCTTGTGTTTTAGTTGTTTTGGTATTCTTGTGTTTTAGAATAAGTTTACATGGACAAAAATAAGTTTTATGAATTTATATGTTTTGGTTTATGAATTCTTGTGTTTTAGTTGTTTTGGTATTCTTGTGTTTTAGTTGTTTTGGTATTTTTGGTATCAAGAGCAATTTTTGTGTTTTATATATTTGTTTTAATTAGTTTCAATAATTGGTGCATCATTTCAATTATTGGTATCTAGAGCATATTCTTGTGTTTTATGTATAGCATAATTTGAGGGGGAGTTTTCTCCTCCCTATATTTTTGTTAATAGCCTATTTGTTTTGTCATCATCAAAAAGGGGGAGATTGTTGGCCCAAGAGGTTACACTCTCCAATTGTTTTGTGTTTTGATGATGAAAAACCAAATTAGAGCTATTTGGTACTAATAAGTTTGTTAAGATGAGTTTCAGGTTTTTGTACCATGTTTAGAGACCATTCGCTTAGCTATTGCAAGAACTTCTAAGTTCCACAAAGCAAGGAAGGCAAATTGCACATCAAGGAAGGATCATAGAAGAGAAGGCACTAGCAAGGCATTGGATGGCTCAAAGACTTGAAGATAGCTCAAGAAGTCTTCATGTATTTGTTTTTTAGTTTATAGTATGTTAAAGAATAGTGGATAGGTTTGAAGCTCTATCACACACGTTTTTGCGCACATGCTCATTTCAAAATAATTTCTTATAAATTATACAAAATATTTGCATACAAGTTTTTGCCTACAAATACATCTTTATGTTTAGTTCTATTCCCTGTTCAAGAGTATTTTTGTTAAAATCAAAATCCTCTTTATTTTCTTTTCCAAAAATGATTTTTGACCTGATCCGGTCGACCGGGACAGTCGATCGAGTCTGTGTCAGTCTGGTCCGGTCGACCGGACCAGTCGACCGCAGTTCTGGCAGATGCACGTATCAGTGTGCATGTCTGCCAGTCGACCGGGGCGGTCGACTGAGATATTGTTTTTGCTCACAGGTTTTCTCAGTCGACCGGGTCGGTCGACCGCTATCCTATAACGGTCAAATTTTGATCTACCGGTCGACCGGCCCAGTCGACCGATGTGTCCGTTGAACAGTAACGGGCAGATTTTAAGTGAGCTGTTTATTTTTGTCTTTTGTGTTTAAAAATTCGTTTAAGGATATATTTTGATCTAATTACCTCCTAAACATCAGTAATTATGTTTTATCCCTAAACTCTAGCCCTCTCCTATAAATAGGGGTGTTTGGGGAGAGATTGGTTAGAACATTCATTGCTACAAAATTCAAAAGTTTAAGGCTTTCAAAAGTTCTTGGTTTTTGTGCTAAATTCTCTCAATTTTCTGAAGGGTTTTTAAAAAAGTTTTTCTCTGATTTCACTTTCTTTTCCTTACATACAAAAGAGCTTCAATTCTACTCATTATTCTCTAAGGACCTTTGTAAGGGAAGAGATTTTTGAAAAGAGAGTTTGTGGTCTTGTGACTACTCAGAGATTCTTGTGATTGTAATTGTGGAGTTGGGTACTCCGGTTGTAATTGTTCTTTGTGATAGTGGAAGTAGCTAGAATCCTTCTGGGGAAGGCGGGGAGTAGAGCTGGGTGCTCGAACCTCGATAACATATCCTTGTGTTTGCGATTGGTTTACATTCTTGCAATCCTTACTCTACTTTTCTTGCACTTATTACTTGCTCATCATATTCATTGTCATACTTACTTGCTTGCATTCATCTTGTGATTCTTGATTGTGATTGTTGTAGCTTTAAATTTTTATTTGCCCTTTGATTAGCATTGTCACCTATTCACCCCCCCTCTAGGTGACTTTTCAACAGCTTCGCAGGCAATCATGTGGTGAATTTCTGCTCCAAGTACAAGTTCGCCCATCAGTTCTCCATCCCTACTACCCAAAAGGCAACAACAAGGCCGAGATCAGTAATCCTGCAATCCTTGATAGCCTGTGCAAAATCTGGGAAAGGTGAATGCCAAATGGGTGGAAAAATTACCTGGGGTGTTCTGGGTATATCGAACCACATAGCACATCCCAACGGGCGAAACTCTATTCTCTCTACCGTATAAAGCAGAGGCTATCATCCCCATTTTTCATGTGCATGCCAATACTCCACACAGAAGGGGTCGAGTGGGATTAGAATATTGCTCAGCTATGCTTGGCTCTAGATCAGTCAGAGGAAAGATGACAACAAAGAACAGATCTGCATTGTTGCATACAAACAATAGATCTGAGTCTCGTAACATAAGATGGTGAAACCTCGGAGTTTCAAGTCAATGATCTGGTCCTAAAACGCGTCATCCAGAGTACTCAAGAAAAGAATAAAGCTCAGACCAAATTGGGAGGCCCATACATGGTGGTCGCCAGAGGGGGCAAAGTGTTGGCCCAAAAGGTTACACTCTCCATTTATTTAAGTTTTGATGATAACAAAACACATAGAAGCTATTTGGTACTAATAAGTTGTTTAGAATGAGTTTCAGGTTTGTACTAGTCAAGATGGCTTTTTGAAGTATTTTGCAAAGATAATGGCACTTAAAGGCAAATGGCACAAAAGGACGTTTTTCATAGGAGAGAAGGCTCTAGCTTGCTGTAACTCGGCTCAGGGACTTTCTTTTCAGTTTTTATTATTTTTAGTTTGTTAAAGGATAGTGTGTAGTGTTGAAGCTCAATATTTTCCCACACACAAGTTTTTGCACACGATTTTTGAAAGATTTTCTCTTTTATTAAAATAGTTTTATAAACAATATTAATACTTATAAACTCTATTTAATATAGTGTACAAAATTTTGATCAAAATTAATTTGAAAAACTTTAAAGATCTTCAAAACCATTTCTTCAAAAGAGACTGTTTTTGGCCTGTTGCGGTCGATCGGACGGTCAACCGCCCTATTTCAGGTCAGAACGGTCGACCGGGCGGTCGACCGCACTTCTGACCATTTGGGTGCATGCATGCGTGCACGTTTCCCGGTCAACCAGGCGGTCGACCGGACCCCATATCTAAAGTCGACCGAGCTTCGGCCGACTGAAAGCACCCATGTTTCTGTTTGTTACGGTCGACCGGGCAATCGACCGTGGGCTGGCAATGGTTATAATTTTTGAAATACCGGTCGACCGGTCGGTCGACCGTGAGCTTGATTTCAGCCCTAACGGCTAGTTTATTAAACACGTTTTAAAACATGATTTTTCTCTCTAAACGAATTTGGGGGCTGGATTTGGTCTAATCTTTCCTAATTATTCATTATAACAGTTTACTCTTTAATCTCTACCTTTATCCTATAAATAGGGATGATTAGGGTTGAGGTGATTACAACAATCCTTTGCAAAAGAAATCAGGTATAATAGGCTTTCAAAAGAAGTTTTTGCTCTCAGTTTTTGTGCTCAAAATTCTCTCTTTTTGCTGAAGTTTTTGGTTCAAAACTCTCTTCAATTTCATTTTCTTTTCACTTACAAATTTGAGCTTCAATCCTACACATTATTCTCTAGGGTTTTTGTAAGGGAAGTTTTTTCAAAAGAGGGTTTGTGGTCTTTTGATCACCAAGATATTCTTGTATTTGTGGCTCCACTACCTCTGGACTAGATGAGTATGATTGAGGAGTTGGGTACTCCCTTGTGGTTGTAATTCTTCGTGAAAGTTATAGTGGTTGAAATCCTTCTGGGTGAAGGCGGGGACGTAGAGCTGGGTGCTTGAACCTCGAAACAAATCTCAGTATTTGCGATTAGTTTATTTGCTTTATTTACTTGCTTTATATTCATTGCTATATTGTCGATCAATACTCATACAATAAGATTGCATTGCGCACCTCAAACTCTTATCTAGAGGAATCACGAGGAAGGAGTTCAAAGCCCTTCACAGGGTATTCGGCTTCTAGTCTTATTTCAGGTGATCGTTGCATCATAACATTTTAAATGTTGCATTGATTAGCATTATCACCTATTCAAACCCCTTCTAGGTGATTTCAAAAGGGTCATACACACTAGCTGACCAAGCCAAAAAGACGCTTGACAGGCAATGAAATTCTTTTCATTTAAAATGATACTATGTATGAAGTTCAAATACATTCAATGCAAATATCTACTACGACTTCGTCTTTCTCAATAAGCATTTCAATAGCGTCCAAGTCCTTCTCTTGACAGCTCTTCCGATGGTCCATATCGGGCTCTTATCCCGACATTCCGATTGACAGCCTATCTTATGACTACTACCTACAATGGACGCTCTCCTAAGAGATGAAAATGCTCCAACAGTCAAACTCGGCGCACAATGGATGAAGACACTCCTAACGATCAAATTCGACCCACGATGGATGCTCTCTTGAAAGACAAAGATTCTTATAATAGTCAAACTGGTCCTATGATGGACGCTCTCCTGAAAGGCAGAGACATTCCTATCGGCCAAACTTGACCCACGACGCTCTCCTGAAAGACGAAGACGCTCCTAGGGGTCGAACTCGACCCCCGATGGACACTCTCCTAAAAGAAGGAGACGCTCCTAGCGGTCAAATTCGATCTATGGTGGATGCTCTCTTGAAAAACAGAGACATTCCTAGCGGTCAAACTCGACCAATGATGGATGCCCTCCTGAAAGATGGACATGCTCCTAATGGTCAAAGTCGACCCATGATAGATGCTCCGAAATGATGGTGACGCTTCTAGCGGTCAAACTCGATCCTGATGGACGCTCTTCTGAAAGATAGAGATGCTCCAAACAACTCAACGTATGATGGATGTTCTCCTGAATGATGGAAATTCTCTAAGAAGTCAAACACAACCTACGTAGAAGCTTTCCTGAAAGAAGAAACACTCTTGATGGCCAATTATACAGCCTATATTGAGTCCTTACTTTGATAGTTTAGCCTTATAGAGACTCTCGTGAAAAATGGAAGTCTCCATGATGGCTCTGACAGTTCACTTTACAAGGAGGCTCTCCTTCAAGATTAAAGTGCTCCCTGGCGCCTAACTCCTACAACCCACATCGGACTTTCGGCCTGATAACTACATGTACTATAGAAACATTGAAAAGAGTCATCCAGGGGGCAAGCTCCCATAACTGTTAATTCTCACTCTCTCGG